>JBAMJV010008307.1:0-65010 GCA_037951105.1 Echinarachnius parma
GACAATAAGTAAATAAATCTCACTTTTAACACGTTACTTTGTGTGCATTGTGTGTTTCATTTCTTAATGATCTTACTCCTATTGATATCATACTTAGCTTTAAATGCACTGTGTAATTGTGCCACTATCAATACCTGACCAATGTATATCTATTTATACTTAATTCAATCATCATGTTTCTTGTCCCATCATTATCATTGAGCCTTTTCAACCTTCAGTGTCAATCTACTTTTATAAATGCAACAGTCCGTTTCTCAGACTTCAAACTTAATCATCTTATTACCACGATTATCTTCATAAAACAAACATACATATCTTTATAACATCAACACTATTTAAATGAGACAAATATCTCTCTGTCTATTAGAATGGACTGACCTCTTTAATTTACACACAATGCACAATTATTCTGTTCACAAATCTACTGACTTGAGTTGGAATTGGCTTATACTAAATAAACATGCATAATTCATAACTACCAATTAATGCAATGTACCAACTTAATTAATCCTCCTTTAAAAGATTACACATCTATAAATAATCTTATTTCTTACTAATCTTTCACATACGGGAATCTTGATACCCGCCATCATTCACATACGGGAATCTTGACACATATTCACATATTGAATCGCTGTGTTATAAGTATGCTCGCCATTGAGTTTGTACAGCGACTCATAACTAATAAAAAACCGACCTCATTTCAACCATTAAATATCGACTTATTAAAATCATAAAAATAATCCTACTTACTGCTGTGGCAGGAACTACACTAAATAGCATCTTCTTGACGATCCTCTTGACAGTCAACTAGGCTCAAATTTAACAAAAGAACATTATACTTTTAACTCTGTGCCGAGATGTATCGAGACTAACGGCATCCATAGTTCGTCTGATCTGCAGTTAGCGTCTACTTTTACTTTTTTACAATTTCCAACTAATAAATACGTAACAACTACGGTGCCTTCCAATAGTCAAACAAAATTAAAACTTCACACTTTCGCTCAGCGAAACAGCAATGATGTACAATTATTACAATGCACGTAGTAACAATTAAATTAGAGGGAATTTCTTCTTTTTTTTCAAACAAAGGTGGCGATAGCTTCCCGTTTGCACCCGTTTCTGAGTTCAAACAACGGCAAAACTCTAATTTTTATGAGTATGTGATAATATTTCGTTTTTTTATATGATTTGAGCGATTTTTTGTGGGGGGCGTTGTGGCGTTCTTTGTTTGTTGTAATTGTTTTTTTACGGCAATAGCAACCATATATGTAAAAGTTAGAAAAATCATAATAACGAGGATAATAGTGAGTGAGTAATTAGTGTTGGAGAGTACTGCACCTATTAATTTGACAATGCAGTAAAAAAAGAATAAGGGTACATTTTGTTTAAACAGAAATAAATACAGCGTGTCCTTAATACATCCACTTGTTCCGTTTCCACTTATTTAGTGTTTATAGTCAGGTTCACTATGTAAAGTTGTAAACTTTTTGGGGGGATTTGTAAAACCTATACATTATTGGAATCTGTATAGTATAAGAAGTCAGAAAACCAATGTTTACAATTTGCCAGAAGCATTTATGGCGGCCATCTTGGATTTTCAAAATGGCCGCCATAACAATAGGTGTTTCCTCATTATCTCAGCTTCCAGGTGGCCTAAAGTAATGATTTTAATGGCTAAACATATGTTTTCAGGGATGGGGAAGACAGTGGTACAATGTAAAATAAGATAAACATAACCCCAAAGCGGCCATCTTGGATTTTCAAAATGGCCGCCTTGAAAATCAGTGTTTTTCAATATTTCAGCATTCATGTGGCCTAGAGTCATGATTTTAACGGCTAAACATCCAATTTCAGGGACTAGGAGGCCAGTGGTAAAATGTCAAATTAGTCAAACATAAGGTTCCACAAAGCGGCCATCTTGGATTTTCAAAATGGCCAACTTGAAAATCAGTGTTTTTCAATATCTCAACATCTAAGTGGCCCAGAGTCATGATTTTAATGTCTAAACGTACATTTTCAGGGATTTGGAAGCCGATGGTATGAATTAAAATACCGTAAGCTACACACAACCACAAAGTGGCCATCTTGGATTTTCAAAATGGCCACGAAAATGCGTTTTGTTTCACTACTTCGGCATGCAAGTGGCTTAAAGTCATGATTTTAACGGCTAAACATACATTTTCAGGGATGAGGAAACCAGTGCATGGTACAAAGTAAATGAATCTAAACATTACCCAAAAGTGGCCATCTTGGATTTTCAAAATGTCCACCTTGAAAATACGTTTTTTTTCACTATTTCAGCATCCAAGTGGCTTAGAGTCATGATTTTAATTGGTAAACATACATTTTCAAGATGAGGAAGCCAGTGGTTTAAAGTAAAGTAAGCTTAACATGATATAGATTATAATGTTAGTTTCATTATAACAGATGTTCTTAATGGTTCAGAACTTCAATGTGTAGCACGTTATACCTCTAGCATGTCTAGATAGCTTATTGACATATGTATGCAGAGTCTTTGCATTTCATCATCCTCATCACTGTCACTGGTCGACAATATATTATTCCTACAGTCCTCGTCATTCTTGCACTGAGTGCTACACTGGCAGAGGTATATGCATGATACATTATTGGACCTACACGAGCATCAATCTCAGTCTGCTTGGGTCCTACTAATTAGCGCGAACAAGTGCAAAATAATGCGACATGCGCGAAGAAGTGCGAACCTGCTGTGTCATTGTAGTAGCCATGCTGCAGCGGATCCCGAAACTGGTGCAGAGCAATACCTGCCTGGCCCCATAATGTGGCATGGATCTGGACTCGTTGGATGTGCTGCTTGAGATGCAATGCTGACATATCCGCCTGCTTTGAGGAAGACTAGCAGCATGCAGGTTGCCATGCCTATGTGAGAGAACCGTCCAGTGTTGTCTTCCCCCTTGAATGCATGGAAGGCTGGTAAAGCCTTTGCTCTTTCTGAACCTATATACATGATATAGAGCTGTCTATATTGGCTGCACTGTGACCACTCCGGAAGCCATTTCTCAGCAGAAAGTCATAGTGTGCTATGACCGACTCTGCATCAGGTGGGTTACTCTTTGATATCACCGCGGCATTGTGTATGAGCAGTGTATCCGCCTCTTCATGATTGTTGTCCTCGCTTTTCAGCTCGCTGTTGCTCCTAGTTCGTCCTGTGGCAGATGCGATCGATAATCAGCGCTGACGAGCCTTGGTTGTACTCCAGTGTTTTTGCTGCAAGATACTCAGTCAGGTCAGCCTTCGTTCTGAAATGGGAAAAGCTTATTGGGATGTGATTGATGTTGGTGTCATCTCTGATCTGATAATGGATCAGATCCTTCCCCTGACTCTGTTTCTACCTTGTGGTATTATTCAGGAAATCAGCTTTGTATGTCTCAAACACCAGAATGATATAATCACACAGTATGGTATTGAAGCATTCACTGAGGTATTTGACTGTCACTACCAGACTAATGTCTCTGATAAGATCATTCTGGTGTATGAAACAAACAAGCCTGATTCCCTGAAGAATACCACAAGGGAGAATCAGAGACAAGGAGATTTTCCGATCAAATATCATATATCAGAGATGACACCAACATATCACATTCCAATTATGACCCGTTTATTTTCCCACGACAAAACGAAGACTGATCCGACTGCGTATCTGACACCAAAAAAACTGGAGTGCAACCAACATGACCGAGCATCGAGGATCAGTGGTTGGAATGTCCGCCTCATGCACGGGAGGTCCCGGGTTCCATCCCAGACCGGGTCAAACCAAAATGGTACCTTCTGCCTTCTATCCAGGCGCTCGGCATCTACATAATGGAGAAGGGAATTTTAATCACACAATTTACCAGAGGACTGGACGGCACCTTATGTAGCTTTCGCTACATTTTGTAGACGTGTGGCACAGGGCTAATGAATCGGAGATAGGCGCCGCCTTATATGCCAACATTGGCAAGGGAAGGTCTTTAACTTTTAACTTTTTATCAACCAACATGACCAGGGCTCGTCAAAGCTGGATATTGCATCTGCCACTTGGCGTATTAGGAGCAACAGCGAGATGCAAATCGAAGACAATGATCACGAAAAGGCGGATACACTGATGATCCACAATACAGGCATCAAAGATAAGCCTGCCTAATGCAGAATTGGTGGTTTTCATTCCATACACTGATGTTCTGGTGCTGGTCATGGCACTATTCCTTTGCTGAGAAACCCGTCCATGTCGATGCCTTCCGGAGTAGTCCAAGTACAGCCAATATAGGCAGCTCTTTGTCCAGAAATTCAAATGATATTCTAGCCAATCGCGCAATCACAGGGGCAGGCAACACAGGACTGTTCTCTTGCATAGGCAAGGCAACCAAGCTGCAAGTCTACCTCAACAGGTGGATAAGTCATCAACGCACTGTAGTTGCTTTTAGATGCCGCTGAAGTCACTGAAGATCGGCTGTCATCACTTTCTACATTCGTCTGTAGGCTACTGCATACGCACTAAAGGGCATCGATATTGCATCCCCGAGTTGTTCCAAGCAGCACATTCACTGAGTCCAGATCCGGGCCACATTATGAGGTCAAGAAAGCCATCATCGAGATTGTGAGATACCAGTGCAGAGAAGACTGTTCAACATGGATGCTCTTGCAGGACCAATAATTTACCATGCATAGTTCAGTATGAACTCAGTGCTAGAATGACGCGAACTCTCGGAATGACATGTTGCCGACCAGTGATAGTAATGATCATGATGATGATTATGACATCCAAACATTTTGCTATAAATTTGTCCAATAAGCGGCCTAGACATAATTAAGGTATGACTTGCTACACATAAACGTGCCGAGCCATTATTGACAAACATTATAATATGGTGAACACGATAAACTGCTATATTGTTATGCAAGCTTTTTTTTACTTTATACCACTGGCTTCCTTATGTGCGAAAATGTAGGTTTAGCCGTGGAAATAATGACTCTAAGCCTATTGGATGCTGAGATATTGAGAAACAGAGATTTTCAAAGCGGCCATTTTGAAAATTCAAGATGGCCGCTTTGTGGTTATGTTTAATTTATTTTACAATGTACCACCAGTTTCCTCATTCCTGAAAATGTATGTTTAGCCATTACAATCATGACTCTAAACCACTTGAATGCTGAAATACTGAATAACACTGATTTTCAAGGCGGCCATTTTGAAAATCCAAGATGGCCGCTTTGGGGTTATGTTTATCTTATTTTACATTGTACCACTGTCTTCCCCATCCCTGAAAACATATGTTTAGCCATTAAAATCATTACTTTAGGCCACCTGGAAGCTGAGATAATGAGAAACACCTATTGTTATGGCGGCCATTTTGAAAATCCAAGATGGCCGCCATAAATGCTTCCGGCAAATTGTAAACATTGGTTTTCTGACTTCTTATACTATACAGATTCCAAAAATGTATAGGTTTACAAATCCCCCAAAAAAGTTTACGAAAGTTAAAATTTCGACATAGTGAACCTGTCTATTACAAGAAACTGTAGGTTTTCAAGAGGTTCCCTGTTTTTTTCACAGACCGGGGTAGTAAAAAACAGCCTTTGTTGTTAGCATACATATTTTTTTTTATTTATAGTAGAAATTGTCGTTTTTTAACAGGAAAATGTTTGTAAATAAAATCAGAGCCATGCAAACATTTTGAGAAAAAAACAGGGACAGACGTAGGTAGTACAGGAATCCCGTTTATTAACAGTTATGATTGTAGGTAATTGTAAATAAACGATGATTTCCTATAAACTAACAAGATTTATGTTATTTTACAGGAAAAGTTATGTAAGATTGATAAAACGGTGAAAAGGTGTAATTTTAAGGGCAAAAAACCTGTAATTTTACAGTGTATAGTAGTAGTAGTAGTATTAGTATTAGTAATAGTAGTAGTATGAGTAGTAGTAGTAGTAGTAGTAGTAGTAGTAGTAGTAGTAGTAGTAGTAGTAGTAGTAGTAGTAGTAGTCGTAGTAGAAGTAGTAATAGTAGTAGTAGTAGTAGTAGTATTAGTAGTAGTAGTAGTAGTAGTAGTAGTAGTAGTAGTAGTAGTAGTAGTAGTATTAGTAGTAGTAGTAGTAGTTGTAGTAGTAGTAGTAGTAGTAGTAGTAGTAGTAGTATTAGTAGTAGTAGTAGTAGTAGTAGTAGTAGTAGTAGTAGTAGTAGTAGGTAGCAGTAGTAGTAGTAGGAGTGGTATTAGTAGTAGTAGTAGGTAGTAGAGTAGTAGTAGTAGTAGTAGTAGTAGTAGTAGCAGCAGCAGTAGTAGTAGTAGTAGTAGTAGTCGTAGTAGATGTAGTAGTAGTAGTAGTAGTAGTAGTAGTAGTAGTATTAGTAGTAGTAGTCGTCGTAGTAATACAAGTATAAATTCAGAAATGTAACCCCGACCCCCTACAAAGAATGTCAATGTGATGTTAATGTGATAACCAATCTTGAAGATTCTGACTATATTCAAACTGAAATTATTAATACACCTGCAAGCACAAGAACATCAACACGAACTGCAAATGCATCCACAAGCCAGAGAGCTAAAGGGGGAAAAAAAAAACCTCGAGCCAAACCAAGCTTGAACTGTGCGCAGTCTGATTTCTCGGGTTTTATAAAACAGTTACTACAGGATGCATAGTTTACAAAGTTACTACAAAATTGTGTAGCACAAATTGTACCAAACACGATCGTTGAAGTGAAAGGAGAACTCTACAAACGAATCTTTGAAACTGAAAGCAGACTAGAAAATCACGACGGAACTCTACTCAACATGCAAAACTCACTAGATGGAAAGCTCAGGAATCGAAAACGTTGTCAAAATCATTCAACGAAATGAAAGATCACATTGATACCTTGCCTAACTCGATGCATGACGCAGAGCAACACAATCGACGAAACTTCATCAGGCTGTATAGTGTCCCAGATGCTGTCATCGAAGCTGTCATCGAATCGCTCAACTCCAATCTTCCTTGCTCACTCTCGCCTGATGACATCGAAGGCAGTCTTAGATCGGGGAAGCCTCGTGTCTCGGGTCCTGGAATCAAGACATCTAAGCCGATCTATGCTCATCAAGTTATGCTCCTACAAGAAAAAAATCGAAATCATGAAAGTCAAGAAGAATCTGAAGAGAACAGGCCTATCTGTGCATGAAGACCTTATTAGCAGGAACTTCGATGTTCTCATGAAATCTTTGGCTCATCCCAAGGTGGAAGCAGCGTGGTCAGTTACGGAAGGATTCTAGCAGCGACAAAAACGTGCAAAGAAGGCAAGCAGATGATTAAAGTGATACACAATTTGGCACAATTAAATTCTCTCTAAATCCTTTTGGCTTTTATGCTCGAAGCCACATAACAAGTTAATGTATAAGAGTGGTTGTATAATTATTGGGCTGAAACGTGATTGCCTGTTCATCTTTTATGACTTGAACTTTAATTATTGGAATCATAACAGAGCCCAGCTGTAATGCAGATTATTGGAGCTGGAATTAAGAAAGGAAGTTACAATATTATTAGTATGATATGTGACAGTCAATGATATGTGATCTTTTAATACCCTCATGCATCTTTCTCTAATTACGGTATATACACTGCAATCAAAGTATATAAATATGATAAATGAAGGGAACAATAATGAAACTGAAAGTTACACAGTCTGATCAAATCTGAAGCTGATGAATACAGAGACATACAATCATGGAACCAGTTCAACATTAGATTTATAGCCAATATGACACTATTTCTTGTATTAACTCATGGACTATGGATCATATTAGATAATTATGAATAATGAATATTTTGATAAGATTGCATGTCTTTAAAAAAATGCAATACTCAATATTGTGTATACACATTCTACTTTTAGAACACTTGTATTGCGTTCTACAGTGTTTATCCACTTGGACGTAGATGCCCAGGAGAACCAGTTTTATATACTTAAGTTTTAATTTCACAGAGAACTCTTACTTTTGTATATGTATGATTGTAATATAATGCGTAGTGAATTTACAGAGTGCACATTTACCTAGTAAATTATATTGTTCTTCTGTTTTGTACTGTGTGTGTGTATTTAATTTTTGTTTGATATGTGTACACGTGTTCTTTGCAACAGGCAGAATTCTGATGTAAATTGTAAGAATTGTTTTCTTTGTAATAGACTTAATAGACAACATGACTCTTTAGCTTCCATTAATAATAGAAAATTTGGCACTGACAATACATATTATACCCCACACGAATGTTATGAACATAATACATGATTTGATAAAAGCAACACACTATCTTTGTTCCATTGTAATTGTCGTAGCCTGAAACGTAATTATGATATTTTTTTAGAATGTGTTCAAACTGTTTAAAGACCATTATGTAAATGAATTATTGGCGTCACTGAAACTTGGTTGAAAGATGGTGATGATGAACATTATTCTCTTCCTCAACATTCATAAGTAGTTGTCGACATGATAAAAGAGGAGGTGGTGTAGGGATATTTATTCACGATGTTATTAAATTTTAAAAAAGAATATATTTAGATGTTTGTAATGATAGTGTAGGAAGTATTTTTATGAAAGTGTATAATAAGATAAAGAGTTATATAATTGCAGTCGTATACAGACCTCCTCAAGGAGTCCTTACATGTTATAAATAATGAGAAAAAGGAATGTGCTATATTGGGTGATTTTAATGTTGATTTATTGAATCTTGATGCTTCATCATGTACTAATAATGTTTTGATTGCTTCATTTCATTTTCATATTTACCGCAAATATTTAGG
The DNA here is from genome assembly GCA_037951105.1 of Echinarachnius parma. Classification (NCBI taxonomy): domain Eukaryota; kingdom Metazoa; phylum Echinodermata; class Echinoidea; order Clypeasteroida; family Echinarachniidae; genus Echinarachnius; species Echinarachnius parma. The sequence goes on from JBAMJV010008307.1 coordinate 8,792, forward strand.
CCAACCAGAATTATTTCACATTCAGCAACTATTTTAGATAACATTTTGTATAATTACAGAGAAAAGGTACAAGATAGTGGTATTATATTAAATGATATTAGTGATCATTTAACCCCTTATATAATTATTACTTTTGATAATGATGTAAATGAATATAATGAAAGATTAATGAAGAGAAAAATTAATGATTGTAATATTCAAACATTTCAATCAAAGTTACATTCTGTTAATTGGAGTATTTTGGATTTTATTAAAGATGTAAATCAAAAGTATAGTAAGTTTATTGAAATATACTCCGCACAAAAAGAAACAGGACACTTGTTTAAGTTGAAATATTTAATATTTATGTACAATAAAATGTACATATCATACATCAAATTGAAGGACATTTAGTCGTCCACAGGCAGGGTATACATTTAAGGTGTAATCGTTCATGCATGAAATGCCATGGTCAATTAACAATACCAAGGTCTCTTTTCAAAAATAGCAAAAAAATGGAGGAGCGAAACATTCGACTGATATTATAGTAGGTGTTTGCTCAAAACGAGATGTGCGGGGCAATTAAATGATGACATTATTTAACCTTATTGTCATGAATAAACTCTGAAAATACATATTTTTCAATAAAACAGGGCCAGGTTATAAGGACATCACATACTGGTCTGTCTTTGAGGCATACAGCTTGTGTGATTCATGTGTCCCCTGCAATTGTAACCATATTAACCAAGAGAAATGACATGTTAGAGACTGACGAAATGGTTGGACAAGGGCGACATCAGGTCTTGAAGATCTGTGGACAACAGTTTAATTATTTATAAATCTGTTTACCATTTTCATGCTGAAATAAGTGCGCAAACTGTGGTTTCGACGAATAAACCTTTTCCATGGAATTCCCCATTTTGTTGGATTTGGATGACAATAAAACCTTTATCGTTCAAAATTTGTCTTCATTTATACTTTTTGTATTGAGATGAAAATTAAAAATATCACATTTGTAATACAGGATTATGACATGTCGTGAATATAGCGTTTTAGATTGTGCTTATCAACATTTATATGGTTGAATGGATGTTCCATTTTTCTATTTTTAAAAACAGACCGTGCGGCGGTTAATTGACCGTGACAAGTCATACATGAATGATTCCATTCGGATTTTATTCCAATATTGAAGAAGATTATTTTATCTTTAATTTGATATATAATAACATATATTTCATTATAAGTAAATATGAGATATTTTGTTTTAACTAAGTGTATTGTTTCTTTTTTTTGCGGAGTATATAATGTAATTTATATGATGAACTTATATGATGAATGTTTTCCAGAAGATCAGATAAGGAAAAAAAAAACATCAGTTTGTTAAACCATGGCTTACTGTCGAAATTAAGAAAATGTGTAAACGTAAATATATTTTATATACAAATATTTGAAAAATACTACTACCTATCGAGTAAATGTATATAAATGTTATAGAAACACGGTAAATATTGCAATACAAGATGCTAAACGTAAATATTATTATGCTAAATTCAAAGATGCTTTGAATAATGCAAGAAAAACAATAATAAAAGGTATAATAAGTATAATAATAAGTATAAAAAGTATAATAAATGAAGTATTGAATAATAAAACATATTATGAGGACCCTATTAAGGAAAATGAGCATGAAGGAGTTATTATAGTTAATAAGGTTGAAATGTCGAATTTGTTTAATGATTTTTTTAGTACTATTGGAAAGAAAATTCATGATAATGTACATAACTCAGGGGATAGTACCCGTTCTCCTTATAGTTATTTACAAGGAAATTGGTTGGACTCCTTATTTTTTAGCCCAATTTTCAATTCAGACATTATTAATATTGTTTTTAATTTAGATGTAAATAAATCAGCAGGGTCTGATGGAATTAGTCCTAAAGTGTTGAAATGTTCTGTTTATGCAATTGTTTCTCCTTTGCGTAATATAATTGTTCTATTGAGGAAGGTGTTTTTCCTAGTGCTTTACAAATTGCAAAAGTCATACCAGTTTTTAAAGGAGGTATTTCAACTTGATTGAATAATTATAGACCTGTTTCTGTTTTATCAATTTTTAGTAAGATTTTAGAAAAATTGTATATAATAAATTGATATATTTTGTTGATAAACTCAATATTTTGTTTAGCAAACTGTTTGGATTTAGAAAAGGATACAGTTATACGCCCTTATTGATTTTACAGATAAACTTGCCAAAGCCTTTGAGTACAAACAAACGGTAATAGCACTTTTTTTTAGATTTGTTAAAGGTATTTGATTGTATTGATCATTCTATTTTATTACAAAAACTTGATTTTCATGGAATAAGAGGTATCGCATTAAAATGGTTTAAAAGTTATTTAAAGGGAATTCAGACCGGTATATCAGACGCGCGAATCCATATTGCGCACTTTTACGCACGGTACGTAATCCCTCTTTGCTCAGTTATAAGTAGCGATCGCAAACTGTCCCAGTTCACGAACGACCGAGTCGAAAATGCATCAAAAATAGTCGCGTTCGGAATGTTTGTTTTACCAAGGAGGTACTCCTTGTACTAGTCGAATCACGGTCGAATGGAGATCAATCAAAGATTTTTACGAGCGAAAGTATTACGCAACACGCTCAACCAAAGTGCCGCTGCGAATCTTATCAGCGCTGTATTGCCTCGAGCGGTTCGACTACCTCAGTGTACAGTTAATCGCTCGGTACATAATAGCTACCAGATGTGTACTGCATGCAATATCATATGAAGGCCCGTGTTCAGATATTCCGAAGCACCGCTCTAGATCGATCCAACACACATCGTGAGTTTACCTCGGGAGATTACGGTGGAGTACGAGTTGGATTTTGCTGACTACCCATTTTAACCCACGCATATTTGCCTTTAAGAAATAGGACACAGTATGTATGTATAGATGGTCACAAATCACAGTATAGAAATATTTATGTTAGTGTACCTCAGGGATCTAACCTGGGACCTCTTTTGTTTTTACTTGATGTTAATGATTTGCAATATGTTAGTGATGTTTTATCTGTACTTTCATTTGCTGATGATACAACCCTGACGGGTAAAGATATATACATTTGAATGATGTAATCAATGTAGAGATGGATAAAGTGCAATCATGGTTTTCAGGCAATAGACTCCAAATTAATTATAGTAAAACATGTTATATGATATTTAGACCACATAATTTAGATATTAATGAAGATTTGATAAACATAAAATTCAATGAGGTTTAAATAAAGCAAGTAAAATGTACTAAATTTCCTGGTGTATTTATACATGACAAATTAAGTTGGAATTAGCATATTAGTTATATTTCTTTAAAGATTTCGAGAATAGAATAGAGTATTAAATAATTTGAAGTATAATTTGCCTCTGAGAATTTTAGTAAATATATATAATCATGATAACAGTATGGTTTTATCATGTTTACGTTATTGTAATATTGTATGGGGCAATTGCTCATTTTATTTATGTTCGCGCAATCACTAAATCACATTATTTAGCACACACCCATACTTTATTTTTCAAATTGAAAATATTAAATATATATGATAAAATAAATTGCAGATTGCATGTTTAATGTATTCATATTTAAAAAAATTATTACATCCACTTTTTAATGGATATTTTAAATATAATAGTAATGTCAATGTGTACAAAACAAGAAATTCGCATAAAATATATACTCCTTTTTGTAAATATAAGTTTTCTAGATCAATTATTAGTTATCAAGGTGCGATAGTATGTAATGATTTGCCTGATGAAATAAAACAATGTCCTGACCAATATTGCAATATACTTGCTGAATACTTAAAAATATAATTGGATTATTATGTGAATTGAGTGTGAATTATGAAACAATACCATCCACGCCAGACAACAAAAATGCACCTTTGAGCCCACTTCTGACAGTACAGGGGTCTAATAAGCTTATCAGTGCACATATAAAATTACTGGCACGGAAAGTGCAAAGTCCAATATGGATCATAACTGTGTAGGTGTTATTGTTTACTTAAACGATAAATGTAAAGTTGAAAGGTTCTTAATATAAAAATAGAAAATGATATGTGACCTTTATTACCAATGATAAGCTATGTAGTATATTTTGTAAGGCGAGTTAACCCATATCCTCCTACGCTCACCTCTATAGGCGTACGAGGCAGGCTGGATGGGGCTGTACAGTCTCCCTAGACTTTCAAAAAACGGCCATATTCGGGAAAAGGGCGCCCCAGATTCGGGCAAAAGCATGTCATTTTCTGGCAATTCATGATTATATTCTGGCGAGTCATTATCATATTCTGGCAAATCATTATAATATTTTGGTGAAGCAATATCAGATCCGAGAAAAACCATAAAAAGTATATAATTTACAAGTAAAATGGTCAGAAGGATTTTTGTGGTTTGTTAGGTGAAACAAGGGGTAAGATATGGTAATCGGGCGAAAGAGCTACTGGGCCATTCTTGGTCACGTGTGTGACCCAAAACATGACAAATTTTGAAATGGGATGCTTATATTTCAGTAAGTATGAGACTATAATGATTTTTACTTCATATGTGACTTGAATATGTTGTAGTCTTTCAAACTTAACACAAAAGATTTTATAAGGATTACGTAACTCAATGTCAGAGGTCAAATGGCATGGGTCACGTGTGTGACTTCGCACGGAGCGCTTTTTTCATAACTAAATTTCATTTGGAAAATTCTTTAAAATATGAATAGCTATAATGTTCATCTTATTACCAGAGAAGTACTATACATTTGTAAGTACAACAATAGCAATGAATGAGAATTATATCAAACCGTTGTTTTTTATAGTACTTAATTATGTGGCAACGTCTGGTCACGTGTGTGACATTTTGGGGTGGTCACGTGTGTGACATGTACAATATGAATGGAAAAATGGGAATTTTATAATATCGGGTTTAGAAAAGAATGAAAGGTTGAATTTTTACAAAGTTGGTATCAACCTGTACAGGAAAGTGAGAAGAATGAGCTTGCTAATTATCCTTTTGATATCTTGATTATTTTCTGAATTATGATTATTAGAAAAATATTGAAATATGTAAATTTATGCAAATGAGTAAAAAAGTTTCATTTTAAACTTCAAATCATGTATTTCATGAAACTTTACACATGGATCATTCCAAAAATGGAACAAAACTACAGAAAAATAAAACTTCAATTTTTCCGAAAAAGTTTCACTTTTCAAAGAATGGCCCTACTAACGATTCCACGAGATTACCGTTTGTTAGTCGTCAATTATTCAATGTGATCACATTATAAAGAATACCATTATTAAAGGAATAGTTAAGTTTTGGTATAGAGGGCGCTTCAAGAAATATTATTTCGTGAGGTTATGACAAACTAAGTGTACAATTTGAAAGAGCACACACTTTTGATCACATAATCAACTTTATTAAATTTTGATCAAAATCGGTTAAAAACAACTGAAATATCCATTAATAGTTATATAATTATTTATCTGTTTATTTAGTGTAAAATACCAAAGCTTTGTATTTAATCACAGAACTTATGTAACTGTTGCATGTATTCAACAGTTATTCAAATGTATTCATTACATTCTCGTTGTTGTGATACTTTTGTGTGTTAGTGGTACCAGACACGATTAGCATTTAATGCTATTTTCTGGTACCATTTATCCTTTCAATATCCATGTTAAATATACACATTTGAATATTATATTGATGTTCTTTTTGTCTGAATAATAAAGCTTCAAACTCAAACTCAATTGGAATAAAATGTCGGGGACCAACTTTTCTTCAATAATACAACAAGAACTTTACAAATGCTGCACATTTTTAAAATCTAGCAAAATGGTTTTAAAATTGTTTTTGATGATCTCTCTATGAAATAATAATTTCATACACACATCACATTCACATTTGTAGATGAACATGGTTGAAACTTGAGGTTTCTGGAGAGCGCCCTGTTGTGTTAGCGGGTGATTTCCGAAAGAAAATAGTCGTATAACTGAACCTTTTGTATTTGTACTACATAACCTGCAAGCATCGTTGAACTATAACTGTTAGTTTGTAATGATAATTTGCAAGTTTGTATTATAATTCTGTTTGACCCAAACTGTACTTTCCCTTCACCGCAGTCATTTATATTACTATATTTGCCGTTCAAGCCTAGGTCCTGAAAATACTCGAGCTGTGGTTTGTATTGAAATACATGATGTAACACATAGTCTTGAACATGTACATAAGGACAACATTATTAATTTCACAGAAACTAGCGAAATCAAATATTCACATTTAAAGGGATAGTTGAGTATTGGTAATAGAAGGCACTTCACAAAATATTATTTTGTGAGATAATGAAAAACTGACTATTAAATGTGAAAAAAATCATACATTTTTAATGACAGAATAAACTTCATTTGATCAAAATCGGTTCAGCAACGGCTGAAATTTCCATTAACATATTTGTATTACAACAATTCTTTGCCAGGGAATATTTTGACTTTTTAGAAAAAAATTTAGAAAATGCTTAGACTCCTTTGAAAAAAATCTGAATAGGTTTTAAAAAGAAGCTGTTGATGATATCTCTATTGAATCATTAGTTTAACAAAACATTAAATGCACAATTTTGTATGAAAATGGCTAAAACCAATGATGTTTTAGAGAGCGCCCTCTTGAGTTGTAACGGCACTTTTTGAATGATAACAGGGGTCTTACTTAGTCGTTTGTAATTGTGTATGCTTTTCGAACATTTTGAAGTTATAACTATTATTTTGTACCGTAATGGTGCAGGTTTTGGTTACTAAGGTTAAGTTTGACCAATACTCAACTATCACTTTAACAAAAGTGGAACTTTATTCAGTGGCATCATAAGCTCGAAACGAATGTATTTTTAACGTTTATCCCTCTAGAAAGGAAATATATCCACACGGACTGCTCTCGATCCTTGTTTAGAACGTCGTTCCTTAGCACTGTGCGCACCTACCGTGTGCCTGGCAGAAATGCTCCAAAGGCAGCGGAAAATATGCACTTTGTTTGAAATGTTAATAATTGGCTAATAATAATGATAAACTGTATATTATGCGAGCGACGAGATATGTAAAACACGCTTAATAATGTAGTTAGCCACCACATCATAATTCGTATGTCCGTTTTTTATGTTTTCCATACTGTATTCATCCTCAGCTTCACCTGACCGCGTTCTGCTTGTAATACCGGAGTGCGCCCACAGGAACCAAACGGACAAAACATGCACTATCGAGGTTAATCATACCGAAGAGACTAACCTCACATGCACTCTCAGAAACATTTATCCTCTAAATTATACGATAAACTGGACAAATGAAGAGGGAGATGAACTACCGTCTTCCAAGAACGATTCGCGAGAGAACCAAAATGGAACATATGACACGACAATTGTGATGACACAGAATTTGACCAGGCCAACGCAATTTACCTGCGTGGCTTCTTTCGCTACCTCTACCGGTAAACAGGAGTTAATGACTTCTATCTCTATCGACGGCAGGACCTCAAATGAAAATACAGGTAACAATAACAACATCAATGTTCATACTAGTAGTACTAATAATACAAAATAATAGTTATTATTATAATTAAATCATGAAAATAGCAATAATAGAAAAATGTGTAAACTGCAGTCATAACAAATAGGGTTGTCTTTTGGAGGGTATACTTCCTTTTATACGTGATGTCATATTTGTCATAAAATAATATGTTATTGACATAAAGAACAAATACAGCTTGTTAATGCGAAAGCTCTACAAATAATATGGAATATCATGGTTATATTAATGGTAACAAAGTTAAAGGGATCTAGTTACATTGTCAAAATCAACAAAACTTACCTCTTACTCAAGCGGTGCGCACAAACTTCGTTTCATTTACACTACCAATACATAGAAGCATGGAAGAAGGAATTTCTGTTACGTGAAAAAATATCTGTTTTATTGAAGTTTTTGGATTTGATGTCTCACTGTGAGACTTTTAAAGGGATAGTTGAGTTTTGGTCATAATGAATTTTAGAAACCAAAACCTGCACCCTAACATTACATACTTATAACTCCACGATGCTCGAAAGGTATACAACATTACAAACGACTAAGTAAAAAGCCTGTTATCATTCAAAAAGAGTCATTAAAACAAAAGAGGGCGCTCCCTTAAAACACATTGGTTTCAACCATTTTTTCTACAAAATTGTGCATGTGATGCTTGGTTAAAATAATGATTAAATAGAGAGATCATCAACTACTATTTAAAAACCTCTTTTGTAATTTTTTGAAAAAGTGTAAGCATTTGTTTGTTTCTTAATCATCGAATAAACCTTGGCTCCCAAGTTTATTCTGATTATATATATTAATTGATATTTCAGCTGTTTCTGAACTGATTTTGATCAAATAAATTGTATTCTGCCATTAGGAATTGTATGTTCTTTCAAATTTGACACTCAGTTTGTCATTACCTCACACAAAAACTTATTTGTTGAAGCGCCCTCTATACCAAAACTCAAATATCCCTTGAACCATGACTGCATTTGTTACTGCAATGAGCTAGCAAATATTATTTTGCATTTACAGTCATTATTTTGTCAATACACTCTTCGTAAACTATGTAATTTCTTACAGTAATCAGTGTAGATATCAGAGTACAGAAATACACATTTTATAAGCCCTTCGTTAGTTGTTGCATAATGTTATGTCAACAAAGGTACTAGATAGCTTTTAAATATGTTGGATATTGCGGAGAACAAGCGTATGTTTTTTGCCTTTATAACATACATTGTTTCTTCTCTTCCAGGCAATCCCGAAAATGAGACGTTTAGGGCGGGAGAAATCGTTGGCATCGTTATATTTCTTGTTGCCTTGGTGATAGTTGCAATTGTTTGCTTCTGCTGCCGGAAACGTATTAAGAAAGGTATGTTGATTTAAGTTCCGCTTAATCAATATAATGTCAAATTCTGTGAAATTAATACGTTTATTGCAACCTATCGTCGGTTGCGAAAGAGAAGGGCGCTGAGTTAATTTTTTGTACTTTAGAGAAGATCAGGTTTAAAGTTTGAAGGCTACGCAAAAATCAAACTAGTTCTTTTTCATATTTTGATGAATATTCCAAATAATATAAGGCAGAATTGTGATCTGAAAACTTAAGCAATACTTAGAGGGAGGCTCTGACCTACATGATGGTATGAGTAGCTAAATTTAGCCCAAACCGACTTAATTCCCTTCTCGCTCTTTCCCGGCGTTATGTCACATAGTCTATAAATCAAAATGACTGAATTACCTACGCATATATGGTAATACATTAGCGACAACAAGAGTTTCAATCCGATATATAGATCCCGAAAAATGATTACGCCACACCAGTCTCGTGAAGAGTCTACAACAAATTATTTTGTCGGCGTCCCATAATAGTATGGGGTCGTTAAAAAAAGCTTTTGATGTACAGATACAATTCTGTGAGTGTATTGCATTGTTCCTTTCTTGTTTATTATAACCCTTAAAGTGTGCCTTATATTAATGCGCATTCTTACTCCTTTACTATTCCATATTGATATTCATATTCTCATCCACTTACTTCCACCTGCATATGCTAAAATACAATTCGATCTATACAGGGTGGCACAGAAAGGATGCAACACCTACGATCGTTAATTTCATCAACACCATCGACCAAATGTCATTGTTTTTTGTTTGATTGGGTAGAACATTCCTTTTCCAACAAAATGATACCATGAGCATTGATTTTGGGTAAGGCGTTTGGATCCTAGGGCCATATTTCTGAGGCAATGTCGTTTCCTAAATTTGCTACTTTTTCGTCTCCAGCGATCCGCGGAACACTGAAACATTCTCGCCCCACGGCCTGCCGTAGAATTAGCTGTACAGAAGAACCGCATAACTGCTCTCCCTTTGTAAGGAAGACAATGTGAGCCATTCTTATGTACAGCTAATTCTACGGCAGGCCGTGGGGCGAGAATGTCTCAGTGTTCCGAGGATCGCTGGAGACGAAAGAGTAGCACATTTAGGAAACGACATTGCCTCAGAAAAATGGCCCTAGGATCCAAACGCCTTACCCAAAATCAATGCTCATGGTATCATTTTGTTGGAAAAAGAATGTTCTACCTAATCAAACAAAAAATCACCCTGTATATACCACATCTGCTGTATGAATAATTTGAACTAGTTAGTACGTGCAAAAATTGATAACTAAGTAATTAACTTCCAAAATCATGTTACTAACATTATGTATGGTTGTTAGAAATACTTAAATAAATTATTTACAAAAACAAGAAACCAAACAAAAACTCGATATAAATAATTTAACGAAGAAGTTGAAATTGTACTTTTCACTACAATTTTTAGACATATGTGTCTAATTCTAACCCAGTTTTAATAGTTTACCCAATCTAGATTCCCCTTTTCACTTTGCTCGGTCATTCTGTGATGTTTACATAATTGGGTAAACCATTATTTATCCTGTGTTGGGCAAATGCATGTAGCAAAAGAGTTTGACAAATTTTGCCCAACTTTCACCCAGTATTTCGAAGAGTGAAAAACATACACGACTTGTGGTATTATTAATATTATTTACAATTATATTTTAAGGTGTAACTATTGAACAATACGAAAAAATAAAATGGTGTGAAAGGATTGCGAACAACCTCGATGTGAAAGATTATATGGACACCCTAGTATTGACTAAAAGTTTATTTAAGTAGTGTGATGATTAAAGGGACTTAGTAACGTTGTTCAAATCCTCAACATCCAATTGGAATTCTAGCGCTTCCCTCATACCTTGTTGTATTCGTATTTACAAGAAAAGCATGGGACAGGTTCCGATTTCCATTTCGTTAAAAATATATTTACGATTGAAGTGTTCAGATGCTAAATTATCCACTGGATCGCGAAAACAGTCTACAAAGTGAGTGCAATAAGTGAGTGAATATCACTTTGCATTTTTGCTCATTACTCGGCCGTATAACGTCCATTTAACTTGAAATTTTCACACAACACCCAGTGGACATATCATATAACAATACTATACTTTGTATCAACCACTCATCACTTTTTGTACATGTCAACAAAGTTACTAGATCCCTTTAACGTGATTTTTGACGTAGAGACAAACATAATGCATGGAAATTAATTTGATTCCAAATGCTTAAAATAGCAGTTAAAGGTTTCGTGCGCTACAAATTTCAATGAAGATGCGCTATTAAACTAATATATAGATGACATGACATGGGAGTTGACAAATTAAGGTACATTCTAGAAGAACTTCACGGTCACGATGGTTCAGTGACAATTACAAAATCATGGCCCCACTCAAGGCATTTATTAGTAAGTTGAGAGGGCGAAATTACATGTATGCCCACAATTCAAGATAAATAATGGACTCAGGGACATTTCGAATGTGTGAAAAAGTGTCATTCTATACAGATTGCTTCTTGTAATGCGTTTTAATCCATATATTGTTATGTGCATACCTACACCATCGAATAAGATAATAGTATGCTCTGCTTTCGAGCATAGCATGTTTGTATACCAAACTGTAACTTTGCTACATGGCATCTTACAAGTAGGAAATGCAATCGATTGTAAAGTTGCAATTAATAGATTCAGAAAATATGCATATTCGAACCAATCAGATTTGCGCTTTCAGTCGAATGATCTGACTTACAATTAAATGGATAAGTAAAAATTACCGAATAAAATGATGAAGTTATGTTAATTCGAAATATGTGTCCTCGTGCGATTCTTAGACTCGGTTCAATTCTACCTCGAAAATGTATTATTTTTTAAACGCCTTCTAAACCAGATTTTTAATTTTATTATTAGACCAATACGTTGTGGATGAGGAAGTAGATTATTGTAATGGTAAATATATTACTCATTGCGGATATAGTATCGAAAATAATATATAATATCGCTAGTGATATTCGTTTGTCTCGCAATGTATGGTCAACAAGGGATCTAAAAGATCACGACGTTTCGTGCGCCGCTGCAACACTTTTATTACTTAGATTGTATTACTCGCACAGTAGCGGTATATTGTTACAATTACAGTTTGACAAGTTCCACTGCATTTTTGTAATTTGTATTTTCAGTTTTGCGGTTTTGGGAGTATAGAAGTAGATACAAGTACAATTATTTGTGTTGTTGTTGTTGGTAGTAGTAGTAGTCATAGGCGTACCCAGGGGGGGGGGAGTTCACCCCCCCCCCCCCCCCCCTCCCCCCCTTTGACCAAAAAGTGGCTGTTTTGTGGGGTTTGAACCCCCCCTTTTAAAATTTTGGCCGGTCTCGAGACCATTTTTTAGCGGTTTCGACCGTCAAAAACCTGGTCTCGAAGTCGAAAATTTGCGAAAAACTTGGTCTCGACATCAAAAATTGTGAAAATTGTAGGTCTCGACCGCGAAAATCTGGACCAGTCCTGGTCTCGGCTTCTAAAATTTGGACCGGTCTTGGTCTTGGTAAATTTGAGACCGGTCTTGGTCTCGGCTTCGAAAATTGTCTACGACTACCCCCCCCCCCCCCCCCTCCCCCCTCACCCCCGCTGACAAAAAAAATTACCTGGCCAAACCCCCCCACCCCCCCCTTCCTTGAAAAAATCCTAGGGTTAGTATTAGAAGTACATGGATTTGTGGTACATAATTATAGTACCAGCATTGCGTTTCAAATAAAAGTCGAGCCGGCCTATAAAAATCACCCATACCAAGGAGACCCAAGTAATTTTTATCAGTAGGTGGTCTCTATAATCAGCTAGTTGTTATTATAATCGTATATTCGAATTTTTTCCATTTCATTACATTGCATTAGGGATATTACGCGTGTGTTCATGCTGGAGAGCCAATGATAGAGATGCAGAAATTGGTAAGAACATTATTCTCTTTTTTTGGCAACAATTTGGAAATTTAGACCGAAACAAAGTGGCGTAGCCAGACATTAAGGAACAGGGGTAGGGTACAATAGTTACACGGACACGGATACAATAATGCACGGTATGTCAATCGTTCCAGCATATGTGCCTTAAACCTTGAAGAATTACTCTCCCCAAAGCGTAAACGCTGTCCTGGAGAGGGATGTGCTGTGTTGCGTGCTGTTGGTAATGTGCTGCTGGTGAAGTGATGGTGGTTGTTCTCCGTGCACTATTTACAATGCGCAGGGTGCAGTGTGCAGGTGGTGCAGGTGTGTCCCTCGTTTACAACATCTTCAGGGGCAGGGGCGGCGCCACAATCTGTATGGTGGGTAATGCCGCTCCCCTAAAGCCAAGTTATGTATTTGCTGAGACAGCGTTGCTTGGGAGAGTGTTCCAGACACGGACTGCTCTGGGAAACATGCTGTACATCTATCAATTAACTCGGCAAAATGGTTGGGTGAATCTGAGGTTGTGCCTCTGATGTTGTGCTCGTTGTGGTCTGGTGATGCCTGTGATGAGTCGGATTTCAGGAGGCAAGTAGATCTGGACAAGTTTGTGGTGTACCTTGAAGAGCATCTCGCACTAATTGAGCAAGCGGCGGTGTTGTAGTGTGTTGTAGTGTTGTAGTGTAAACGAATGCAATACAAATAGCGGGCTTGGTGTCAAACGCACTTCTTGATCTCATTTTGTATCAAAAGATATAATTTGAAATTATTTAAATTTATTTTACAGCCATTTTCAAATTCAGTAAAACATTCCATAAACCACAAGAATACTACGTCAATTTGGTGAAATGTTAAAGCTCACTGTCATGCAGATTTCAAATGATTCAAGAGAAACCAATCGATTTGTAGTCTAATTCTGAGACTCATTTCCTTTATATTATGAATTTATGTTCCATGGATCAATACCGTTTCCAAGTATAAAGAAAATACAAAAACAACCTAAAGAAATTAATTAGATTGTTCTTAAAGGTAGTGTTGAGTATTGGTATTTCCAAAAAAGCCCCCCGATATTTTTTGGTGAGATAATGAAAAACTGACTGTCAAATTCGAAAGAACATACAATTTTAATGACACAATAAACTTTATTTGATCAAAATCGGTTTGGAAACGGCTGAAATATCCATAAATATATTTTTATTCAAAAGATTTTTCACCAGGCGATATTAACCCGTTTACTACGGGGCCCGAGAATTCTCGGTTCCCGTGGAGCCTACTCACAGACGGGAACCGAGATTTCTCGGGTCCGAGAAAGGGCTAGTTTAATTGCATAAAAATACATCTATTTTCCTTCTAAATTAAATATAAATTATATGGATACAAACCTTGATCTCTTGGCTACATGCATCTCAATTTTTACCGACTGTAGTTGTGTATTTTTCGTTTTATTACAAGTTTAGCATGGAAATGCATGAGTCCTCTTTCAGGATATTCGTATACAAACACATACAAGTGAGTTTATGCAATTTTGACTGGATTTTGGTTTCGCTGGGTCTATTATTACCTAGAACTGTGTAAGCCGGACATTATGATTTTACAAGCAGCGAATTCCAAACTCGCTCTGTGTATCTTTTGTACACGGCACGCGCGCACACGTACTTACACAATGAGATCGATCGATATTCATTCACGCCTATACACGGTACTGGGCCCAGAATTGAATAGCTTACAGTGTTATAAGCCGTCTCGCTCGCGGTAAGCCCTAGCTCTGATCTCCAGGTCATTCATGCGTATACAGGCTACCGGGCCGGTTTATTATTTAGGATATTAGCTAGTCTCGATCTAGTCATTCCCATTATTTCAATGCAAGCTTGTCGGATATCAACTGCGCATCGTGCCATAAAGTCTCGGATTTTTACTATTTAGTACAACGTTTTGATTTTCATGAGTAGTTTGTTTCACAAATTAGTTCTCAATTCGTTGGTAATAGCTTATCACTATCAATGTAACATCGTATCTCAAAATGTCTCGTCATGGAACGAAGTCTCTGTTTAGCGTTGAAGATGCTCGAGAAGCGATCCTTGACTCGGACTCTGAAAATGAATTTGATAAAATGGACTTATCAAGCGAAGAAGAGTATTCGTCGGACGTAGAAAATGAACAATATGAAACCACGACGTTCGATGATTTCTTTGAATCGGAGAATACAGCAGAGTCCACGAATGGAAATACTCATGTAAACCCCGCCAGCGCTCGTAACGATACCCTCGATCCAGACCGAACCGACCGGGGAGTTAGGGGGGACCAACATGCAGCCGAGCCCATTGCGACCGCTTCCGTGCCGGGGGATAGCGGGAACAAGCGTCGTCGAGTCGCAGCTGCAGAGCCAGTGGGGCGGACCTGGGAGGATAACCCATCTGACGGACCTCAACACTTCGAGTTTACAGGCACCCCTGGTATCAGTCCTGATACAGGCCTGTCACCAACTTCAACTCCGCTGGACTGTTATCTCAAATTTGTGTCAAAGGAAACATTTGAGGAAGTTGCAGTTGAGACCAACAAATACGCGTCTTCGGTCCTGAGAGAATCCCCTCCATCGCCATCATCACCAGCCAAGAACTGGACCAGAACTAGTGCAGGTATGTACAGTCTAAGACTTGTATTTTGTTAATCCAGAAATAATATCAAAATTACCTTTACTAAACATACAATTGATATGTATTATTTCTGTTTTTCTTCAGCATATGAATAAAAAAGGGTTTCTATTATCTTATTTATTTTCAATTGTAATGTATAAGAAGATTGTAAGACTAAGAAGATGTTCTGTAACTACATGTATGTGGCATAGTGTTGACAAAAGACCTTTTCAAATGTTAGTTTGATATTTATAGTGAAGTTTATGACTCGTGTCATTTTTACATGTATGAAGAGTATGAAGTATTGAAGAATTGTTTTTTCTTTCTTTTTATTTTGCAGGAGAGCTCATCATCTTCTGGGCGTTATGCATGCTCATGGGAGTCGTCGGGAAACCTGCAATCCATCTCTACTGGTCTACCAGGAACGTCCTTGCCACCCCTTTCTTCGGCCAGACTATGACGAGGGACCGCTTCACTCTTCTTCTCCGCTTCCTTCACTTCAATGATAACAACCAGGCCAAGCAGCGCAGTGACCCAAGCTACGACCCGCTCTTCAAACTCCGGCCATTTTATGACGCAGTAACGACAGCGTTCCATAAAGTCTTCACACCATTTCGCTCCATCGCGATCGACGAGGCCCTCATCAAGTTCTATGGGCGCCTGAGCTTCAAGACATATAACCCCCGCAAGCCAGCAAAGTATGGCATGAAAGCGTATAAGATATGTGATCCGACTGGATATACGTGGAAATTTAGACTTTACACCGGTAAAGCTAAGGACACCATTGTTGGACTTGTGATGTCAATGATGACAGGACTTTTGGACAAAGGATACCGCCTTTTCATGGACAATTGGTACACAAGTCCTACACTTTTTGCAGAACTTTTCAAGCGGAGGACCCATGCTTGTGGAACTGTTAGAGCAAATAGACGTGAAATGCCTAAAAATCTGAAACCGGCTCAAAAGCTAACCCGTGGGATGTCCATCTTCAGACGATCTAAGGAACTGCTCGCCATGCTGTGGTTTGATAAACGTGATGTAACAATGCTGAGCACTCTCCATACCAACACCTTCAGTGATACACAGAAAAAACATCCTGTGACAGGGGAAAACATTCAAAAACCAGACGTTGTTCTCGATTATAACAAATACATGGGTGGAGTAGACTTGTCAGACTTTCTAACTAACAAATACGCAGATATGAGAAAATCTCTCAAGTGGTATAAAAAACTCATATTTCATCTGAACGATTTGGCGGTGACGAATGCGTACATTGTGTACTGCCATGTATCAGACAGGAATGTAGACCATTTAAACTTTGTCATAGACCTCATCGAGCAGATGATTGCCTTTGGCAACCAGCTTGCGCAGGACCGACCGCGACCAGTCCGATCTGGGAGGAGATGCAATAAGGAAAACGTACTAAGGCTGGAATTTTCAGAATCTCAACATTGGCCCATGCATGTCCCTCCTACAGCAAATAAGCCAGACGCAACTCGACCATGTGTTGCGTGCAAGCCTAAGCCGCTAGGAAAACGGAAGCAAAAAGGAGATCAAACATCACGCCCTGAATCAAGATTTATGTGCAGAAAGTGTGAAGTCCCTCTCCACATCCTTTGCTTTGAACGATACCACACCAAAGCAAATTATCGCTCAGGATAGTACAGAACTTGATGATCTTAATCCTTGTTGTTAGGCTACATGTAATCATCAGTTACCAAAGACACATGAAACATAAATACATTGAATAATTTGGAATAACAAAATGGGTTAATTATTCTGTATAGATCTGCTTTCATTTGATGCATCGTATTTAATTCATGTTTTCATATCTATGCCATTGTTGCCATAACATTATTTCACTAATTGTATGTATAGATGATCAAATTGATTTATTTGTGGATACACGATCTTTCCTTATTTATTACAATGATTGAGTTTATTTGTATAATGTGTCTCTTCACTCACATACATACCGTGAAGCGACTTTATAAGAACACTTACTGATTATTACATTGAGGTGAAAGAATTGAATATTTCTTTATGGACATTTGATATTCCCAGCATGTATCTGCTCGTAAGGTTACAAATGACCTTATAAGAACGCTAAATGTTTTATTACTTTGTGATGAAATAATTCAATTTTCCTTGATGGACATGTGATTTTTCCAGCATGTATCTGCTCATGATGAGGAGCCGCTACGAGTGACTTTATAAGAACACTTGTTTATTACGTTGAGGTGAAAGAATTCAATATCTATTTATGGACATGTGATATTTCCAGCGTGTATCTGCATCTCATGGATCTACATGTACGAGTGACTTATTGTTATTACCTTGACATGAAAATATTTCTTCCGACATGAGATATTCCCAGCATGTGATATGTAAATGTATGAAATGTTTTGTGTAAATCTTATGACGGATCAACAAGTGACATTGAACACTTCAGATTAGTACAGTATTTATTTTGACTCATACTTTGTGTACCTTTACTTTATATTTTGTTATTATAGGTATGCTTTCTGTCCAACAACATGATCTTGTAATTTATAAATTGTGTAAAATTGTACATTGCTGTCAATTCTCGTATCTACTCACAGACATGTTCTTCATGAATTGATTTTTTCTAAATTGTAATAATTTATTCATGACCATTGGAAGAAATATGTATCAAGACTTGCCTTTTGCAATATTTTGATGTACATAATTTGAATTTGAAAATGTAATTACTTGATATTTCATATGCAAAAATACATACTACATATCTTTGAATTAATTATGTAGATCTTGTATCAACATGAGCATGGAATATACTGAAGTACTCAAGTGAACTATACTCACAGCATGGACATAGATATCAGGAGGATGATATATTGTTTGATAAGAATTATTTGTCATCATAATAAATGCACAAAAATGAAATGTAATGTGCAATCATCATGGAGTTTGAATATGTAGTAGTATGCATCTTTCATAATAAATATTGGGTGTCACCTAGTAATGACATCGACAAGTTGAGTAAATTCATGGAATAAAGTGATGTGTTTTTGTATGATTACATAACTAAATGGAATGTTCTCTGCTTAAATTTGTGCTTACACTGATTGGATAAGTTGCAATGATGTCGGTAACTGGTTCATCACTGATGATGATAATGATGATGATGAAGGTGATACTGATAATGATGATGACGATTGATGATGATAATGATATCGATGGTGATAATGCTGATGATGATAAGAATGAAATTCACGATGATACTGATGAAGATGATGACGAGTGTGATAATGATGACGAGTATGATAATGATGACGATTATGATACTGATGATGACGATAATGATGCTGATACTGATGATAATGATGCTGATAATGATGATGACGATGATGATGATAATGATAAAATGATGAAAATGATGATGATCGTGTCGATGATGCTGATGAAGATGATGATAAGAATGAAATTCACGATGATGATACTGATGATAATGATGATCGTGTCGATGATGCTGATGAATGAAATTAACGATGATTATACTGATGAAGATGATGACGATTATGATAATGATGACGATGATGATAATGATGATGATAACGATGATGATGATTATAATGATATCGATGATGATGATGGTAATGATGATAATGATGATGAACTAAAACATATAAAATAATACTGTCCTTTTTTAAATACATGCTTTTGCAAGCAAAACATTCATTTTATTTCAATCGTTCTAATATGCCTTGACAAAAACTCGCCATGATTATAAACATATATTGTGTGTGTTTATATACGCTTATGACACATTATCATCGCTTTAGTTTGGGAATCTTTTGCGACGCAATCATTGCATTATTTTCGTTGAGCTACAAATGAAATTTCATGTATCTTTAGAACTATGAAAAATATTCTACCCACAACTAATAAACAACTAACTGTTTAATCCTTTCTTTCTCAAGAAAAAATATTCAAAGCACCGCATAATATGCGGTACTTTGATTAGCGCTATATTTGAGTTTTGTTCGATTTGTTTGGGTATTGATTTCTGCGGAACACTTTCATTTCCTATAAACAATACGCGCGTAATCTGAAAGTGCGCAATGCGTCCACGGTCTATTGAAATACAACAACTCTCACTTCTTTTATCTTTTATAATGGAGACCGTCAGGCCATCCATATATTTAATCACAAAGGAAAGCATCACTAGGGTTTACGCGAACAATTACACTAGAACTTGCACTTCCTGTGCACAATACATGGGCACTCAAAGTGGGCCACGCCTTATCGGTCTATTGAAAAATGACATCTCGATCCTCTCTTATCTTTGTCAATAGAGACCGCGCGTCACACCATCCATTCAAAATGTATCACAAAGGAGCGCATCAGTAGGCATCAGTAAAGATTAGGTTATCAGCCCAACGATTAGCTTGGTGCACCTATAGGGTTGCCCGCCGCTAGTATGCTCCCCGAGGAGTTGAGAATGTGTACAAGATAATTGTGCGGGTCTGGCTGTACCATATGACCAGGGGTAATAATAATTAGAGGCTGTTCTGCTATATAATAGCTATATATTATTATTATTATTATTATTATTATTATTATTATTATTATTATTATTATGCTATACACCACTGATTTCATAAATATTTTGTATGATTGTACTTATATTTTAATATATATAAAAAGTTGATTGATTAGTTATATGATTCAAAACAACCTGAAACAAATGTAAATTAAACTTCCGCAAATTTGTAAAATTATGAGTGACGATGATGCTGATGAAGATGATGGTAATGATGATGATGATGATGATGATAATGATGATAAAAATGAAATTGACGATGATGATACTGATTAAGATGATGACGATTATGATAATGATGATGACGATTATAATAATGATAATGATGATGATGATGATAATGATGATAACGATGATGATGATGATAATGATATCGATGATGATGGTAATGATGATAATGTTATCGCTGGTGATAATGATAATGATAATGACCATGATCTTAGTGATGGTGATGATGATGATGATAAGAATGAAATTGACTATGAGGATGCTGATGAAGATGATGAAATTTATTCCAATCGTTCTAATATGCCTTGACAAAAACTTGCCATGATTATAAACATATTTTGTGTGTTTATTACGCTTATGACACGTTATCAACGCTTTAGTTTGGGAATCTTTTGTGACGCAATCATTGCATTATTTCCGTTGAGCTACAAATGAAATTGCATGTATCCTGAGGACTATGAAAAATATTCCACCGACAACTAATGAACAACTAACTGTTTAATCCTTTCTTTTCAAGAAAAAATTCAAAGCACCGCATAATATGCGGTACTTTGATTAGCGCTATATTTGAGTTTTGTTTGATTTGTTTGAGTATTGATTTCTGCGGAACACTTTCATTTCCTATAAACAATACGCGCGTAATCTGAAAGTGTGCCATGCGTCCACGGTCTATTGAAATACAACAACTCTCACTTCTTTTATCTTTTATAATGGAGACCGTCAGGCCATCCATATATTTTATCACAAAGGAAAGCATCACTAGGGTTTACGCGAACAATTAGGCTACACTAGAACTTGCACTTCCTGTGCACAATACATGCGCACTCAAAGTGGGCCACGCCTTATCGGTCTATTGAAAAATGACATCTCGATCCTCTCTTATCTTTGACAATAGAGACCGCGCGTCACACCATCCATTCAAAATGTATCACAAAGGAGCGCATCAGTAGGCACCAGTAAAGATTAGGTTAAACAAATATTTGTAAAATTATAAATAAATACATGAATAAATATATCAATACGTAAATAATATATATATACAGATATATATATATATTCCTTCAAAACTAATTAATAACTATTTAATCCTTTCTTGAATTGAATAAAGACTTTACCAATGAATTATAGAGTCCAAATTTATTTTATTGACTTTTTTATATAATATATTTTTCATAGATTTTTTCATAGATTATGTATAGATAGATAGATAGATAGATAGATAGATAGATAGATAGATAGATAAATAGATAGATAGATAGATAGATAGATAGATAGATAGATAGATAGATAGATAGATAGATAGATAGAGATAGATAGATAGATAGATAGATAGATAGATAGATAGATAGATAGATAGATAGATATGTAGATTGGTTTATAGAACATATTTGTTTTGCATTTTGGGGCATCAACAAAATACCGCAGCATCTGAGAAATATGTTCCCTATATATTATCATAATGTTATCATTATATGGAGCGAACAATACACAGTTCGAAGATCAATTCGTAAGATTCCTGTGTGATAAATTATGAAGTCATAATGCCCGTCAAACCCATTTTTCACTGCGAAAAACCTTTTCCCTAAAATAGTCAACCCACCCAGAGCCCCGCACAAATTATAATGAACACAGTCATGTATTATTCAAAAAAATAATTAATTTGTATACTCATACATTCGTTCGTTCATTAGTTGATTATCTTATTAGTTTATATTTGTAAACAAATATCCATAATTATATCATCTATCTTGTTATTCATCCATTCATTCATTTTACGATCAGATTTACATCGTAGCTATAATTATGATTGTTCTTTTACCGAACTGCCACGATGTACCGCTCTGACATAAAACATTTGTATACTGCTAACAAAAATACTGTAATGCTAAAGCAGAGGCTGAGATTATTAGTAAACAAAAAATAAATTAGGCCTATAACTCAGTCTACATGTATGTTATACGATTCTACTCAAGTTTATTTACGATTGTATTTGTTCATCGTATATTGAAACAATTATCTTTACATATAAGATACATTATTATGAATTAGATTTAAAATAATTATGAATTCACGTTGAAAATATGTAACTGTTTGTACATTTATCCTTATTGTTTTATTTTCAAGGAAAATTGATGAAATGATGCAAGAATATAAAATAGTGCAAATATGATATTTATGTTTACCAATAAATAAACAGAAACAAACGTATCTGCATCCACACACACAAACCACTCTCACACATAATATAGGAGCACTGCAAAAAGGTATTTTAGTATCACGGATCGGGATATCGCTGATATAAAATGTACCTGAAAAAAAGGCTAGAAGGATATAGTCATCAATTCGTAATGGTAATCATTTTGGATCTACTCAATACTAACTGTATCTTATATTAGTTTTGAGGCCGTTTTAGCGGTTCAGTTATTGTGTGATTGTTGTTTGTTTTGTTTTATTCGAGGTGGAGAGAATGTTAGGTAACGACATGTCTCTGTAATCATTTCAGAAACAAACGGAAAGCCTTTCGATACACATCTGCCATGCTGATTTGACAGGCTAGCTAGCTGTGCATGCCGAGCAGCCAGCGCCACACAGCCACCAGGCCGGACAGCGCGGGCGGGCAATCCGCTGCGATCGAGGCCAGGCTACTCAGTGGCTGCGTGGCGTGGGGAGCGGAGAGAGCTCCGTATAATTTGCCTCTGTTCATGCTGATGTCAAAACAAGGAATGAATTGCGCATGCGCGAAAGACGTCACCAGCTGCATGCACTGATGAATAGTGCGTTCGCTAATTCGGTCTTGGCTCGCACACGCGGCCACATGCAGACCGCTGGGCTTTTGTTGGGGGCTTCGGTTTCTCGCACAGTGAAAAGAATCTCGTTTTCAGGGTAGGAAATGGTGCTTACCCAGGTAGCAAGCCAACGTTGGTCCAACGTTGGACCAACGTTGTCCAATTTTTTCGGCAACGTTGGTCCAACGTTGTCCGGCAACGTTGGACCAACGATGGTTGCGTACGCCCAATCAACGTTGCTCCAACGTTGCCGAAAACAAAATGCCAACGTTGGATCAACGTTGGTCCATCGTTGAAAAGTTGTTATTTGTCAACGTTGGACCAACGCTTTTCCAACGTTAATCCAAGGTTGGTATTTTGTTGGAGCAGCGTTGATTGGGCGTACGCAAACGTTGATCCAACGTCAAAGCAACATGTGTCCAACAAGCATCCAATATGTCTCCAACATGCATCCAACAAGCAGCCAACATTGGACCAACGCTTTTCCAACGTTAATCCAAGGTTGGTATTTTGTTGGAGCAGCGTTGATTGGGCGTACGCAAACGTTGATCCAACGTCAAAGCAACATGTGTCCAACAAGCATCCAATATGTCTCCAACATGTCTCCAACAAGCATCCAACGTTGGTCCAGCGTAATTCACCAACATTTCTCCAACGTTGGTCCAACGTTGATCCAACGTTGGTCCAACGTTGGTCCAACATTGGACCAACGTCTCACCGTACTAAAAAAATTTAATTAATATTCATATGACACGCCTATTGGTGATATCTAGAACATCCTATCCTAGCTTTCCCTTTACCTAAGACTAACCTAACCCTAACCCTATTCCTAGTCCTATTCCTATCCCTATCCATATAGTCCTATTCCTATTCCTACACTCACTACATCTACATCATCCACTCAGCTTTATATAACCTAGCTTCTGTGTTAATATTTGTTTGATGGTTGGTATTTCGATCAAGTTGAATGTTTGGATAAAGTTTTAAGAATTTACACAAATACATCATGGAAACAAACCTTTAGAATGTTTTTGTAGATAAATAACTTACATATATTTCAAATAATGAGTAAATAATAACATTGGATTCATTCTGAACAATCAAATAACATGATTATTAATGCTTTTTGCAGTCAATGATAACCACTCATGAATATTCATGAATAATAACCAACGTTCATCCAACGTTGAACCAACGTTGATCCAACGATGGCATACATCCTGCTTTCAGCAGCTAATTTTAAATCCTTTTATTATGCAAGGGGGTTTTGACCACCTGTGCTACGAGTAAAAAAATTACCTTTTCTAACATAACAGCTACATGTAGTGAACAACAGATGTGAAATGTTGGATTCTCGTTGGAATAACGAACGTTTCACTGTGGGTTACCGATGTCGATCCAACGTTGCTCTAACGAGATTGTCCAACCTCCATTTCACTTTGAGTTACCGATGTTGATCCATCGCATGGTGTTGTAATATAATACAAGTAGGCGAAATGCCATGTGTAACTCTGGCATAACAATAATAAATACTGGTAAATTACAAACTTGAGTGTCAGGGTAGACTACCCGACACCCAGAAGATGGAACCAGGGGATTATTCTGCCCCTTTCGTACGGTTGTCATCCCCTATTGTAAGACCGACATTTACCTTATGCAAAATGGTTTAACGTGCTAGTGCCAGGGTGGACTACCCAACGCCTAGATGATACCAAGGGATTATTCTGCCCTAAATGGTATTCATCTCTATCACAAATCTAATCTATCCGGTGGTCTGAGAGTAGACGTCGAAGTGGGTAGCGCCTGTCACGTTCTTGCGAGGGCGGCTTCACCTCACTCCAGCACGCTTCTGGGACCTCCGTTTCCTCGTTTACTGGAACATGGATGTTACCTTCAGGTGCGCGACGCTTCTTTAGATGATGTCTGTTCCGGCGATACCGCCCACCTTTCTCACTCTGGATGTGGTACGAGCGGGGCGTTGAATCTTGAGTTGTCACTACGCCAGGTTTCCATTCTTTTCCCACTTGGTAGTACACACGTTCTCCAGACTTCAACACCGGCAGCGACTTGGCACCCTGGTCATAGTATCGCTTCTGCCTCTTCTGGAGCTCTTTCTTCCTACTAGCTATGCACCGTTGATAACGAACAGTACAGTTCTCAATAAAGCGTTTTCTGGATGGTATATCCGGTCACACATCAACCGTGAAGCTCGCCTCCCAAAATGGATTCAAATTAGCATTTCTACAACACAGGTCATGGCGAATCGAATCAGACATACAGTCACTTTCACTTCAGACACCATGTTGTAATATAATACAAGTAGGCACACGAGTATAGTTGAAAGCTTACTTTATTAACTGCTTGTAGATCGATGGCCCAACTCATACATGGTCTCTTGACACCCGATATCGATCCTATATGGTAATTCACCGGGGATGGCGCACTTCTATTTATGATTGTAATTCTACTTGAGTCCACTCATTACTGTTGGTCTAACGAGATTGTCCAACGTCTTTTTCACTGCGAATTACCGATGTTGATCCAACGTTGGTCCAACGAGATTGTCCAACGTCTTTTTCACTGCGAGGTACCGATGTTGATCCAACGTTGGTCCAACAAGATTGTCCAACGTCTTTTTCACTGCGAGTTACCGATGTTGGTCCAGCGTTGCTCCAACGAGATTGTCCAACGTCAATTTCACTGCGAGTTACCGATGTTGGTCCACCGTTGGTCCAACGAGATTGTCCAACGTCCATTTCACTGCGAGTTACCGATGTTGGTCCAACGTTGGTCCAACGAGATTGTCCAACGTCTTCTTCACTGCGAGTTACCTATGTTGGTCCAACGTTGGTCCAACGAGATTGTCCAACGTCTTTTTCACTGCGAGTTACCGATGTTGATCCAACATTGGTCCAACAAGATTGTCCAACGTCCATTTCACTGCGAGTTACTGATGTTGGTCCAACGTTGGTCCAACGAGATTGTCCAACGTCTTTTTCACTGCGAGTTACCGATGTTGATCCAACGTTGGTCCAACGAGATTGTCCAACGACTATTTCACTGCAAGTTACCGATGTTGGTGCAACGTTGGTTCAACGAGATTGTCCAACGTCCATTTCAGTGCGAGTTACCGATGTTGGTCCAACGTTGGTCCAACGAGATTGTCCGACGTCTTTTTCACTGCGAGTTACCGATGTTGGTCCAACGTTGGTCCAACAAGATTGTCCAACATCCATTTCACTGCGAGTTACCGATGTTGGTCCAACGAGATTGTCCAACGTCTTTTTCACTGCGAGTTACCGATGTTGGTCCAACGTTGGTCCAACGAGATTGTCCAACGTCTTTTTCACTGCGAGTTACCGATGCTGATCCAACATTGGTCCAACAAGATTGTCCAACGTCCATTTCACTGCGAGTTACCGATGTTGGTCCAATGTTGGTCCAACAAGATTGTCCAACGTCTTTTTCACTGCGAGTTACCGATGTTGGTCCAACGTTGGTCCAACGAGATTGTCCAATGTCTTTTTCACTGCGAGTTACCGATGTTGATCCAACGTTAGTCCAACAAAATTGTCCAACGTCTATTTCACTGCGAGTTAACGATGTTGATCCAACGTTGGTCCAACGAGATTGTCCAACGTACATTTCACTGCGAGTTACCGATGTTGGTCCAACGTTGGTCCAACGAGATTGGCCAACTTCTTTTTCACTGCGAGTTACCGATGTTGGTCCAACGTTGATCCAACGAGATTGTCCAACGTCCAACGAGTTCCAACGAGTTTGCAAGTTTCCGACGTTGGTCCAACGTTGGCTTGCTACCTGGGTATATAGTCGTAGTAAACGGGTTAAATTACTCATCAAACATTTTCAACCCATGAAGGGCCATTTGCGCGTACTATAGCAGAAGTGCGTAAACATATATTCATACGTCACAATCAGACACGCGCAAAGCCATTCATACGTCATTGATAAACGCGCGTATGAATTTGCGCACTTCATCTGACCAACCTGCGCAGTTCGGATGCGCACAAACATAACTGGGGAACGTCCTTAAGTCCATATCATGCATATTAATGAGCGTACAAGAAACGCGCATATCATAACGCGCAACCAATGACAAACTTTGTTTTATAACCATAGGTACTGCATAAATGCATATCAATGAATCACACATCGTGAGAGACCCATGCAAGCACGTGCGTGGTTGCATTTGCAAATCAATCCCATAAACATTGTGCATTCTTTGTAGTTTTGTGCAAGGAAGTCGCAGTATTTTGATGAGTTAACAAAATAACGAAGACCTAAACTGATAGCTTTATGAAATTTGTTTATAATGAAAATTAATTGTATTCGTCTTTATAAATTTCATTTCATTTCATTTCAAATTTCATTTCATTTCAAACCAATTTTGTCGGGTCATGCAGTCGATCGACTCAGGATTCCTACGTCCGTGGCAGTATCGGTATACTTGGTAGGCCTACAATTGGATTTATTATATATTCATTTGTTAATTTATGTATTTCCTCTCGTACTCATAGGGTTGATTGCCCCATTGATTTTGTTTTATTTTATTAAAATTAACTTAATGTCTGAATTGTTCAGTTTACCAATCATAACAAATACACTAACATAATGATATCCAGCGTTCGAAATTAAAATAATATGTATGATTGAGTGACCCCCGCATCGGCACCCTAAAACATTTCCGACAGTTTAAGACTTAAAAATCATTCAAATTTCTTGAAATTGTACTCACATATTGAGAAAAAAGTGCAGATTCCGATGCGATGATTAGATTTGCGATATATTAATTATATTTGGAGATATCACCTTCGAACGCGCGCGTTGTTTTTTGGCTTCACGAGTTAGAAGTGTTTTTAATACCGTCACCCCCTCAACCCTCATTGACAATGTACACAACTCAAAATTTCTTGTGCGATGTTGGTATTATTTATCGTATTTACTTGTATTACTCGTAGCGGACGATCTACGCATTATTTCTCCTCTAAATTTCGACCAGTTCAGTTGCTAATGGTAGCGCGCATCATCTCATGCGCGATTTTTTACAACACGCGCAAAAACAAATATTACGCGGGGTGCCGATATTAAAAACAGTGCCGATGTGTAGTACACCTACCATATACACTGTCACTGTTGAATGACACTGAACAAATCAGGGGTCTAATACTTGTTGGAGACACTCAAACTACACTATTGATACATCTCATAAACTTATTTGGCTGTCGTAATTGGCCGACACAGTATATGATTGAGTGACCCCCACATCGGCACCCTAAAACATTTCCGACAGTTTAAGACTTAAACATTGTACAAACTTCTTGAAATTGTACTCACACATTGAAAAAATAGTGCAGATTCCGATGCGATGATCAAATTTGCGATGTATTAATTATATTTTGAGATAGCGCCTTCGAACGCGCGCGTAGTTTTTTGGCTTCACAAGTTCGAAGTGTTTTTAATACCGGCATCCCCTAAACTCTCGTTGACAATGCACGCAACTCAAAATTTCTTGTGCGATGTTAATTTTGTTGGCATCATTTCAAACATTTACTCGTAGCGGACGATCTACGCATTATTTCTCCTCAAAATTTCGACCAGTTTAGCTTTTAAGGGTAGCGCGCATTATCACATGCGCGATTTTTCACAACACGCGCAAAAACAAATATTACGCGGTGTGCCGATATTAAAAACAGTGCCGATGTGTACTACACCTACCATACACTAACCAATTATTTTACAGCTATATCTCTTTTAAATAATGAATGTAATTAATGTATGATGCGCAGTTAACTTTTAACACATCATTTCGACAAAAAATATACTGATTTGTATAATAATTCTAATACCAATTTATTCAGAATATTCTGTAGTTTAATAAACATGTTTTGGTTTTAAGATTACTCAATTCAAATTGAGTAATTACTTATTTCGGCCTTTTTTTAAACCCTTCCATTTTTATTGACCAAACAAAAGGCGATCAAACTACGCGCAGCAGTTTTCCCATTCGTTTGTACGCGCATTTAAAAGGCCATTCTAGCTGTTTTCACCATAGAAGTAGTATATAAATAACTAGAAGAGAATCTACGCACTGCGCGCTAATTTTCCCATAGCCTTAACACGCAGCAAACATGGCCGGTTAGGGAAACTTCATGGACTGGCTAACATGGAATGCTGGGTATTTTGTAGTCTATGATCTAAGACCCTCGATCGCATGCTAGAAATAATCCCACCACCCATAATAGATAGCCGCCAACGAGAGAGATCTGCACAACAGCAGTGATGGCTGCCAGCCGAGGCCTCGTGAGCAGCGATCACTGATGTTACGCAGACCTCTCTCGTTGGTCGCGCTATGTTCAGCATGCGATCGAGGGTCTCGATCCTAGACTAAACGTATCCCAGAATTCCATGTTAGCCAGTCCATAAAAGTTTCCAAGATTAGCGCGCAGTATGACCCCCCCTGGTTTTCACTGTCATTTTGGGGCATTTTCATGCGCGCACAGAACAAAGGGGGATCAAACTTCGCGCATTTGTATGCATACGTAATGGTGTGGAGCTGGCAAGTTAACTGCGCGAAACTAACTGCGCCAAGTTAGATGCCACGCGAAGTTTGATGCCCTGACCATACATGTAATTTACAAATGTAAACCAAATAATGTTTTTCTCTTGCACAGTAAACAATTAATTTTGTTTTGTTTCCGTGAAGGCCTATCAATAACATTAACAAGTATGTACATTTTGCAGTTTTTTGGTTGAGTGGCAAAGATCGAAGAGGCCGAGAGCGCATGAAAGATAACTTTCAAGCGTACTTTTTCAGTCAACGCGCTCAATCTTTCTTATCACGCGCAACTACTCGCAATAAATGTATGTTCTTATTTGGTTACACTTTCGGACGCTCATTGCAGTTTGATAATGTCTTGTTCATGTCATAATTACTATCGTAAATCGTGCGAGTGCATAGTTAAGACCGAGTTAGGACACCTCGGAGGCAGACTTAAGTTTTATCCTAAGTTGTGGCTTTCAGAATACAAATTAGCTCATTTGCATACGTGTCGTAACTTGTTAGCTCATTTGCATACGTGTCTTAACTTTTTAGCTCATTTGCATACGTGTCGTAACTTTAGGATGTCCTAAGTTAGGACATGTCCTAAGTCCTGTTTTCAGAATACAAATATAGTTACGACTCGTAACTTAGGATAAAATCCATGACTAACTAAGGACATGTCTTATCTTTTCAGAATGCCCCCCAGGTTTCAGCTCCATAGAGTAGTATGGACAGAACAAGCACTTTGGAAAGTTCGGTCTTTGTTTTTGATCTAATTTTTGTTGATCGCCAGATGTTGTGCAGTCTTTGGACTACGCCCATTGCTTTCCCAATGCGGTGCTTGACATCTTCAGTAGTAGATCCGTTCTGGCTCATTATTCCGACTAGGTATGTGAACTTTTCTACTTGCGTTAGTTGTTTTGCGTCTATGGTGATGTTTAGTTGTTTGGTATCTTTGCTGAGGATCTGTGCTTCAGTCTTTTCGATGTTGATCTTGAGGCCAAAGTTCAAGCTGAAATACCTATGAAGAGCATTATACAATGACACCAGCTATGTTAATTAATAAATCAATCCAAAACATAAGCAATAAAAACAGGCGAATACATTAGAATATGAGTTATTAATTTGTTTCTGTTTAAATTGCGATAAAATGATACAAAATCCATCCACAACATCATAACCTTTCATCAATTGAATCAGATACGGGGGAGGTGTGTGTGTATGTATGCGGGGGGGGGGGGGTGGAGGGGGTCACAAGACCAACCATACCTCATCAAAATAATGACAAGTTCAAAGCAGAGTCTCTTACTAGTTCTTGTGAAGCTTGGAAGGAGGTATTGTTGTTAAGTACTGGGGCCGGAGAAGTGGCTTATAGGACCTTCCAGGAACACAACTTGGGTGGACAACCTTGTGGACTGTCTGCTGGAAGAACACATCAAGCGTAAATTGAAGAGAAAAAAATCACGTCTGCACCAAACCACTTACTGCAGTCATCTATGCAGAGTTAATGTTTATGCTGCACCTTCATTCATCAGTTTATCCAGCCCACATCATGATCTGAGGCGTGTCATCGGGGGTCGACTGGCAGCAGTGGAAATCAAACCGTTCACAACAACAGCGCATTCCTTTAGGAACATATCAAATGTGCAGTGTTCTGGTCAAACAAAACCTTACCATAGTAAAAAGGGAGTGTTTGAAAGCACTAACAGGGTATTTTCCCAATGAACAGAAGAAGACAAGACTCATGAGACTCAGATTCAGTTTCGGCAAAATAAAACAATACAAAATCAACAATCAAGTTTACATTTTATAAATAATAGCCGGGACCTCGGAGAAGCAGCATGTACTTGTATATGAGGCCTCATTACAGAAAATTAAACAATTACAAATTACGACTAAATGATTAAAACAAATATATATATATATATATACAAAATTACAAGTTTATGTAAAGCAGTGATTTACTAGACACAGACACATCACACTCATACACACATTCACACAGGATAGGAAAGGTGAGAGAGAGAAGAAGATCGAAGATTTAGTCAGCCATGGATGACATGTTATTGAATGCATATAGCGTTTGTATAAAGCTTTAAATCGAGTGAGAGTGGAGCTTGATTGAACATCGTTGCTAATGGAATTCCATTCATGTACGCCGGTAAAACGAATATAATGGGCTCTAGTTGTTAAACGTACAATAGGTTTGCGGAGGTTATAACAGCTACGAGTGGGATACGTATGAAACAAATCATTAGCCTTAAACATATTATCAAATACTTCAGGGAGGATTCCTCTATGACGACGGATAGTCAACCTATTCGAAACGTCGAGCCCCTCCTACCTTCCACTCTCTCCTCGCAATACCAACAGTCCTTTCCAGACTATCCTAACAGTCCTTTCTAGGACTACCAACAGTCCTTTCTAGGACTACCAACAGTCCTTTTTAGGACTCTCCTAGAAAGAATACCAACAGTCCTTTTCAGGACTATCCCAACAGTCCTTTATAGGACTACCAACAGTCCTTTCTAGGACTACCAACAGTTCTTTTTAGGACTCTCCTAGAAAGAATACCAACAGTTCTTTTTAGGACTCTCCTAGAAAGAATACCAACAGTTCTTTTTAGGACTCTCCTAGAAAGAATACCAACAGTTCTTTTCAGGACTACACCAACACTCCTTTATAGGACCACCAACAATCCTTTCAAGGACTACCAACAGTTCTTTTTAGGACTCTCCTAGAAAGAATACCAACAGTTCTTTTCAGGACTACACCAACACTCCTTTATAGGACCACCAACAGTCCTTTCTAGGACTACCAACAGTCCTTTCTAGGACTACCAACAGTCATTTCGAGGACTACCTTAGTCCTTTTCAGGACTCACCAATCCTCCCCGCTCACATGTTGCAACCGCAAACCACACGTATTATGAAATTTAAACATAACAAATAATATATTCAATTTTACAAGATAAAACAATGGAAGAGTCTTTAAATCTACAAAAAGGGGAAGTGAGTGGGTATCGAATTTACTGTTTGTTGTTATACGTATGACACGTTTCTGGAGCAAAAATAACTTATTATTATGAGCTTCATATGTATTTCCCCATATTTCATTACAATAATTTAAATGTGGTAATATAATAGCGTTATAAATATAAAACAATACCTTGAGAGGTAAAAAAGGTTTTTAATGTATACAACACACCTATACTTCTTGATAGCTTAGAGGAAATATTAACAATATGATGTTTCCAATCTAACGATTCATGAATAATAATACCTAAAAAGTTTATCATCTCAGTTCTTTCAATAACACTATTCTCAATTATGATAGGATCAATATCGCATGCAATTTTTTTATTTTTAGAACGAAAATAATATATTTGGTCTTCGTAAAGTTTAAAAAGAGCTTGTTACATTTAAACCACTCATTGAGCTTTTCTAACTCTTGATTCATTGTTGATATAAGTAAATTTACATTTTTTATGGGAATACAATACAACAGTGTCATCGGCAAAAAGTGAAAACTTTAACAATTTTGAAGTTTTAATTATATCATTTACATAAATCAAAAATAAAAGTGGACCTAGAACTGAACCTTGTAGTACACCAATGTATACATTTAAATATTCTGATTCGACACCATCTACCATCACATATTGTTTTCTATCAAGTAAATAATTATGGAACCACTGTGAAGGAATACCTCTAAGTCCATATAAATTTGATTTTTTTAAAAAGAATGTGGTGGTCGATGGTGTCAAAAGCCTTGGATAGATCCATAAAAACACCACAGCATAAATTTCCTTTATCCATGTTATATAGAATATGGTCCGTGAAATTAATTACACTTAATGATGTAGAGTGATCTTTGCGAAATCCAAATTGTTCTGGAATTAGGATATTATTTTTTGACAAGAAATTATACAATCTATCATACATTAGTCTTTCCAACAGTTTTGAAAATATTGAAAGAAGCGCAACAGGTCTATAGTTTTCAATACTTTCTGGATTATCTTTTTTAAACAAAGGAACAATGTTGGCAATCTTTAATTTATCAGGAACAATGCCAGAACTTAGTGATTTATTAAAAATATAACATAATGGATGAACAAACAAATGTATACATTCTTTTACAACTCGAGGTGAAATGTTATCCGGTCCACTTGCTTTTGATATTTTAACTGAAGAA
This sequence comes from Echinarachnius parma, assembly GCA_037951105.1. Classification (NCBI taxonomy): domain Eukaryota; kingdom Metazoa; phylum Echinodermata; class Echinoidea; order Clypeasteroida; family Echinarachniidae; genus Echinarachnius; species Echinarachnius parma. The sequence continues at coordinate 42,659 of JBAMJV010008307.1, forward strand.
CACATTTTAATTATTTCATTAATAGATGTAGGTCTCACAAAGAATGATGATTGGTTTTGGTGCAAAAAATAATCCATGAATGAACTACTCGAGTTTGAAATTGATTCCAAGAGATTCTTCCCCACATTAACAAAGTATGAATTAAACTGTTTTGCAATATTATATTTTGTACTTAATTTCAAGTTACCATAAAACATATTATTTGGAAGAGCCTTGTGCTTTTTATTACCAAGAATATCATTAATTTGACCCCAGTTGTTTTCATATCACCTTGTAATGCAACAAAAACGCTTTTATAATATTCACTTTTTAGAAAAAACGTATAATATTTGTGAGTTTATTTGTATATTTGTTATACTTTGTTTAATTTTGAACACTCGGAATTTTCAAACTTTGTTTATACAATATATTTTTGCGTTTTATAGTCTGAGATATAGCTTTAGTAATCCATGGATTCTTAATCGTAAACTTTTTCTGCTTTTGAACATTTTAAAGAGGAAAACATTAATTATATATATCAATAAACTTTTTTAAAAAAACATATCATAACTTCTGTTTGCATCATCACAACTATACACACAACCCCAATTAGATGATATCAAAGTTTGCTTAAATAACTGCATATTGGAATCAGTAATTAAACGTTTTTGGAACTGTTTATTTTTTCCTTTTTTACACTGTAATTAACATTATGTTTTGAAATACTAAATATTGGAAAGTGGTCAGAAAGATCATCATAAATAATTCCTGAGTGAGTTCCTCTTTTTATTGTATTAGTAAAAATGTTATCTATCAAGGAAGCTCTATTTGGTGAAATTCGAGTTGGTTTGTCTATCAAAGGATGAATACTGAATGAATACATCATGTCTAAAAATCATTTGTTTTCGTGTGAGACACATAACTTAACAAGTTTATATTAAAGTCTCCTAATAAATATATATCTTTTTTTTCACATTCCAATATTTGAAGTACTTCAGTCATTTGTTTCAGTAAGGCATGTAATGTCAGTATTAGGTGGTCGATAAATACATGCTACGATAATTGATTTATTTTTTTCCTTAATTTCTACACAAATAATTGCATAATTATTGGTAATATAAGATAAATCATTACGCAAAACATATTGAAGTTCATCGTTTATATACAATGCAACACCACCACCAATCTTTTCTGTTCGACATAAATGAACAAGTGAATAATTAGGGACATTGTACATTTGTATTTGAGTTAAACCAAGTAGTAGATATTGCCATAATGTCAAAATTATACCCTAGGGATGAGACTAAATCTTTGAATTGATCAAAAATGTTAGAAAGACTTCTTGCATTTAAGTGAAGTAATGAAAAGTGTTGTGAGTCATAACTAACATATTTCTTATTAAAGTCTTCGCTGAACATATATTGACATAAATTATTCAAATCAAAACTATCTTGTACACTTAAAGGGTCTTCATGATTCTTAAGTTCGTTTAGTTAAATGGGATTGATAGTGAGTGGATTTATTTTCAACGATTGAAATGTACTTATATATATTTGCTTAGTCAAATTAAAGTAACAATATAGTTTCTAATAAAACTCTTCGTCATCTATTATTTAATTAAAAGGTAGCAAATCTGAAACACAGTTTAAACAAATCCATGACTGAGTGGAAGAGGAAGAATTACAATTCACACATACACACATTATCTTACACTGCTATACAGTTAACCAAAGCAAATCAACACACAAATTAAATTTAGAAAATTCCTGAGATAAATCAAAGAAAAAAAACAATGGTAACAGTCTGGTCAGCCTTTGATTAGAAAAAAAAAGTAATGATAAAATGTATGCTTGAGGCATCCTAACGAGAGATAACATTTTATTTATGTGTCCCAAGTTCTTGTTGTTGATGGTCTGAGTTTTCATAAATTGTCTAAGTCATGTTCACTTCTAATCACCTTTTTTATTGTTTTTCCACCACTAGCAGGAATCAGCGCAATGACCCTGCCATCAGACGACCATACCGTCACATCTTTCCTGGCCTCTCTTGTCTTTGCCAGCAGGACCTGATTTCTTTGAGTCAGATCCTCCACGATGACAATCCCAGATCCCTTTAACTTTTTTCTGTTTGCCAGGACCTCTCTCCTCATCTTGTACGAGGTTAGTTTGACGATTATTGATCGATGGTGCTGGTGGTGTGGAGGTTCCCTGGTAGATGACGCCGACGATGTTGAAGTTGACGCGGTCCCCGATGTTGGCGGCTTCCTCGTCTTTCCCGTGTGGTGAGACCTATCGATGTCCCTAGGTACAATAGAGACACCCATCCGGCGCACTATCTCGGTTGCTGTCGTGTCGGTGTCCTCTCCAGCCTTCTCCTCTACGCCGAAAATACGGATGCAGGAACGTCTTGAATACTGTTCGATGTCATTGATCGAGTTGTTGAGATTGCCAACTTTTTCAGTCAGGTTAGAGTTGGCAATCACGGTGCTCTGTAGTTTAGACTGCAGGTCAAGGAGGTCCCCTTCTGGTTTTCACCTCTGCTGATCAGATCTCCCATTTCCTTCTCCACAGCTTTGCAGACGATTCGATCCAGGAGTGCAATAAACTTTTTGTTCACAAGTAAATTCTCCATGACCTGCACGGTGATGGCTGCCATTTGTCTTGTAGTGGTACCTGTGCTTGGTAGTTCATCTGCGATGGTACTTGGGTCAGACAGCGAATTGTTTGGCCGTGTAGAGTTCTCAGTTGCACAGGTTGAATTGTGTCTTTGAATTGGCTAGCCGTGTGTTGTGTGTGATCAATAAAAAAAGCGCAGTCATGAAGAATTTGGCTTTTTTATATTTATACAACTCAGTTGAGTGATGTCTGGAGCTTATAGTCAAGAATAAGATCTCTGACAGTCGTGTATTCAATAAAAAAGTTATTCAATAATATTATATCATACAATATCGAATAACACTTTTTAGATCATCGTTTAGTTCCATTCATAGTTTGAGAGTTTAACAACAGAAGTCTCTATATGTGGGAGACACATTAAAAGAGTTCACGATCGCCTCATATTTTGAGTTCCAAAGCTACTCCATCCACAGTATTTGCTGCAAAATGTCTACATACTCACAGCTGCTCTGATGATAGATTGTCCAAGATATTCTTGAAGATACAAGTAAAGTCACTCTTTTAAGAAGATAAAGTGTGTTGTTTTTTTCCACAATCATCGACAGTACTTGATCACACACCTTCCACACCCAAACAAGAATCTCAAGAAGAAACGAGGAAACAATAACTGCACCAGGTAAGAGCAATGAAGTTCTGCGCATGGCACTGAGTATTGCTAGTGTTGGACAGCTTGACATGTGTGAGCTACTCTGTTCAAGGAATCAGGCAGTATGAGAAGTGGTAGGAAGGCTAGCCTAGCGAAGTTCTTACAAGAGGAAACCAAAGTGCCAAACCAAACTGATTTTCTGATTTGCCGTAGGATGGCAGAAAGAACAGCAGTGGTAGTTGCTGCAATTATGTGCTGTAGGCACTGGTCCTTTCACAAAGGTGACATTTTAAGCAATTGCCAATTGTTACACAAATCTTTTGCTGACTTCAGCAGCATGGAACCGCCTTCTTCAACCAGGAACAGTTATTCTGGCACCCTTTGACACATCGACATGATATTGTCTTGTCCAGGTTTGCTGTGTGGTTGACACTTAAAATGCTTATCCATCATTCAGGGACTATCCAAACTCTGGACATGATGGAATTTTTGGCGTGGGAATGTGCGCATCCTTGTCAATGATGGCATGAGCAGTTCGTTTGAGACGAAGGAGAAAAGCGTCCTCTTTAGGAGGCAGTAGTTTCAAGAGAGTTGACTCGTTATTCAAGAACTGTTAAACTTTCAATTTTCCAAGATCGGAATCTTCAAATTAGTCGGCTTTGGTGTTGTACACATCCATGGTGAGTTATCGTGTCCGAGTGATAATGTCATCTGTTAGTGCATCAGCAGGGTTTTTTTTTTACCAGCAATGTCGGTATGTTCCGATTCTGGGCTGTCCTCACCCACAGCTCTGAGAGATCAGTGAGACGTCTTGAACCATGATATATGCACATGCTTAGGACGTCAGTGTCGTTGGCATGAATAACTACTCTGGCGACTCTGTTAACTAAGTACTCCGTTGTAGAATGTGTAAAGCAAGGCCCTTGTAACAGCCTCTTCATGCTGTATAGTTATGTATATGTTGTATAGATTCAAGGGCGGAACTCCTTTCTTTCTTCTTTGAATCCACCACCAACATGACCAGTGTACAGATGGATTTTACCAAGCGAAGGTTCAGGCTGTCCATAATCACGCCACCTTTCACATGGGAAGTTCAAAAGGTTTGTGGTGGTAGCTTGATACCGTGAAAAACTCATGTGGATCAGGAGCTGCGCATTTCCCACAGACTTCATAGTCTTTGGCTGATTTGGATAGGGCATATATTGGATAGGAAATTCTTTCAGCAAACAGCTTTCCGTGCCAATCAGTGACTGCTTCAAATGTTTCACCTTTATGAGATGGCCAGTGCCGTATGCATTGCATCAACAACCGCTGTTCTATGTTGTGTTTCTAGACGCTCATGAGTCAGTTATGGGGGCCAACCTTTAACATGAGCCAACTATGTTCATGTCTGTAATACCTCATTTGCAAGCTTCACGATGTATCTCCTTTATACCTAAAATGGGACTCACCCTCAAACGTGTCTTGTAAGCCTACAGACACACTTCGTCCAAACTGGATGGGTAGACCTCGATTAAACTTATTTTTTGGAGTACATAGATGAAGGGTTGTTTTTTTAAACACCTATTTCCCTCCTTCCCTGTATCTGATTCAAGAGATAACAGCCTAAAGGGGTAGTCCAGTTTTGGTATAGCTGCACAAAATAGTTTCGTTGTGAGGTAATGAAAAACTGAGTGTCAAATTTGAAAGAGCATACGATTTTAATGACAGAATAAACTTTATTTGATCAAAATCGGTTCAGAAATAGCTGAAATAATGATAAATATATCCCAGATTTATTCGATAATTTAAAAAAAATTATAAAATGCTTACACTTTTTCAAAAATGTTCAAAAGAGTTTTTGAAATAGTTGTTGATGACCTATCTAAACCCCTCACAAAAAGTTCCGCAATACAAGTTTGAGCGTTTATATCTCTCCTTTTACTTTATTACCGTTCATGAATTTAGTATCATTGACAAGCTTGTATTCTCCCCTTTACATTGATATGACATTTGTTATGAATATGTTATCGCGCAATGTGCATGACATCTGAATATGGGGCAAAGTCAAAAGTGAAATGTTGCAAAATGCAGTAATTATTGGCAACAGCGTCCCCTTCTTTGTTTGGGAGAATAAAGTGTTCTGAATGATGTTAAAGTCGGTCATACGTGAATGTAAATGGCGTATTATCATTTTCTTTGGAAGATGAAATGTGTCTTAATGATTTTGAGGGGGTGCAATTACGTTTTTGTATGTTGTTAGGAAGATGTATTGTGTTGTATTGACTGATTGATAACTTATCATTATGTTTGATTTGTAGAAAGACTGTTGCAAAAAGTTCCGCAATTCAAATTTGAGCGTTCATATCTCTCCTATTACTTTATTACCATTCATGAATTTGGTATCATTGGAAAGCTTGTTTTCACCCCTTTACATTGGTATGAATTTGTTATGGATATTTTATCATGGAATGAGCATTACATCCGAATATGGGGCAAAGTCAAACGTGACATGTTGCAATAATGCATTTATATTGTCAATATGAGTTATCATGTGAATAAGTGATGTTTTGAATGATGTTGAGGCGATCATATGCAAATTGTCAATGGCGTATTATCATTTCCCCTGGAGGATGGAATGATTTTGAATTGGTCATGAATACAATTATGAATATGTATGTTGTTTGGACAGTGACAAGTGACGTTTGTACTGTAATTGTGGTGGATTTTGTGTAAAATTGGGAAACTGACAAACTTGCGGCAATAATCTGTGTAAAAGTCAAACATAATGATCATTCGGAAATAATATCGCTAGTGATCTTCGTTTGTCTCGCAATGTATGGTCAACATGGAATCTGATAGATCACGACGTTTCGTATGCCGCTGCAATACTTTGTCAAGTGTGTGTGTATCTTATGTTTAATTGGCGTCTCAATCATACATGATTATTTACGCCATTCTTTATTTATTTTATTTAATGTGCATCCATGCACATACATATATACACATATACGCATATATGTGTCTATAAATACAATCTAATATTTATATAATTACTTCAATTACGAGGGGCTGGGGCAAGGCGTTCAGCACCTGACTAGTGCCGGTACACTAGTTCGCGGAGGCCACGAAAAAAACCTAGTAATTACTGGAGGAAACGTGGATGCGTCCGAGGATGCTACACGAGGGCGCACTCCCTGTCTCCTTGCTAATTACTTATTTGTATATTTATAAACTATTATACTTCTATAAATAAAGACTTTTATAAGCACATTATATTTATTATTATATTCCACATACTAAGAATCTTGCTCTACGATTGGTCAAAAGTTAATCACGTGATGAAATATAGTTTCGCCCATTCGTTACACTCTGTAGATATCTTGGGTGAAAGTGCATTGCACTCACTAGATAAAAAGTACTATCTACACTCCGCGGTTGCATTGAATTGAATACCAATAAGTGGCGCGATAACTCTATGCGCGCGGTTGCATTGAATTGCTGTGGAGAGTGTGTATTCAAATTCCGCACTATTCAGCAGACCATAGAATTATGACTCCAACAGTGCCGTTGTATTGTAGGTAGGTACCTACCAGGGTACGGTAGCTAGGTCTGCTTCATTTAATACGGGATTTGAATAGCCACACACTGCACGGTCAATTCAATGCAACCGCGGATGTGTGTGTTGCGCGAATTACAAATGCATGTAATGCTGCGTACTTTGCACTGTATGTATCGTACACCGCTTGCCATGACTCTGACGTTTAGGCTTTAGAACGTTGACTTATGAACTGTTTTAGTGTTTCATCATTATTGATTACAATTTTCTTGGAGTCTGACTTGGAGTTGGAGTTCACTTTCATTTTTATATAGACCCAAGTGCTAGCCTATAGCCTTAGGCTATGGAATTGTCATGGAGTTAAACAATTGGAATAGCCATTGTTGGTAAGTAGATCAAAGTCTAGTACCGGTAACTGTAGTGTTAGTGTTAGAACTAGGCCTATACATTAAAAGCAGTTTAAGTTGTCTTTCTCGTAGACCTAGCTACCAGTGAAATGTTTCCAATGTAGAATATAAAGCAAATAATCACCTTTTGGTTTCAGGCAATTCGCTTCGGAAAGATAGCTACATCCAGATTGCCTCGGAAGTGATAGATTGTGCCATTGCCTTCACCAACGGTAATTATTTGCTTACTATTTTATTCATTCTCATATTAGCACATTATAGTTCTAAATACAATGTGGCTAGTACGTTATTACACAATATACATTACACATTATACAAATGTACATTTAACACATGGTCACATGAGCTCATAATAACTCTCAGTATAATTTCCAGATTCAGTGTTGCACTTTTTGCACAACTATACATTTACACATATTAACATATACTAAATCATGATGTACTCAGGGAATCCCCCTCAAGTGTAACTGATTTATTGTATTTAGTCATACACATTATTTATAAACACTATTACACATTATACAAATATATAAACTTTTTTTTTTTTTTTTTTTTCATATTCATTGTGAATATCAACAAAATGTATGCCCCTCTTCAGACGGACCGGTGATCGGGACTCCCGCCTCATTCATCGGTCCGTCTTCAGGGGGCGACATTTCCGACATAAACATCTTATATGGATATAACGTATATAAAGTAACGTAAAACACTCCTATTTATGCACTCATGCGGCTCCAAACCGCGTTATCTCGCATGAGCGAGTTGTTCCTAATTGGTCCATAACGGGCAAATTATATTGGCCGGTGTACACGGGTGCTAAACCAATCAGCGAGGCGCTGGCTCGACTTGCTTGCTAGGCGGGAACAATAGCGGGAAAATCGCTTAAATGGATTATTGGCTGCGGTCAACGAGTATTGTTGCGTTATATTGGATATTTACACACTGTGCATTTACCAAAACGTACTATGTATTGAATTGCTTTTACGCCGTATAAATCCATAAAAAACACCCAATTCAAGTTCGAGCGTTGATTTTCTCTTGTTACTAAGTTATCTTTTTCCAATGAGATATAATTGACAAGCATGTTTATTCCTTTTTTACATTGATACTACATTCATACTGATTTTGTAATTATGGAATGTGCTGTAGACCTAAATATGGAGCCAAGTCAAAAGTGATATATTGCAAAATGCAATGTTATTGCCAATCTGAATTGCCCATTTGTTTGGGGGAGAGGTTGTGTTATGAATCGTGTTGAGGTTAATTATGTACAATAACAGTGCATTTTGAAATATTTCAAAATTGACCTGGACCCATATTCAGGTGGAATTTAGGTATCATAATTTCATCAGTGTAAATTGGAATAATAATTTCCATTGAATATCATTGTTTTTTACATTACAGTGGCCGATGATGAAGACATCTTGAGCGAGAGGCTCATTCTTGCTATGACAAAGAAGATCCACCCGGCGGTCACACCTGTCGAAGACTTCAGCGTATACCTAGGGTTAGGAAACCCAGGCGGGGCTAACGCGGCAATTGGAGGAATAAGAACGCTGGATCCCAAAGTTGCCTACAACCTCTTATTACTACAGTACATCGGAGAGCACGATACAGGGAAGAACAGCGCCCTAGAACTTCGTGAGATCCTCAGGGATAACGGCATGGTACCAGTGGCCAGGATACTCGAAGAGGGTAGGAATGATAACGGATGCTTTTGGCCGGTAGGGCTTGAGTTTCTGGTGAACGGTTTAGTGACGTTTTAATAATAATTTCACATCTCCTTTATCGGGTATGAATAACATGACCACTACAACACCGAGATTGTCTGATAATATATTATAGGCTCTAGTGGTTCTCTCATACCTTGTATTTTTAATATCAAAGGGATTTAGTAAATTTGATGGCTAGTGCGAAAAGTGATGAGTGATTAATGACATGTGTATTGGAGTGATCTGATATGTCCACAAAGTAATGTGTGAAACTTTCACGTTAATTGGATGGTTTTAGAGAGCGGCTTTTTTTTAATGATAAAAAGCTTTGTACTTAGTCATTTGTAATTTTTAATTCCTTTCGATCATGGTGGAGTTATAACTTTTAGTTTATAATGTAATGGTGCAGGTTTTGGTTACTAAAATTCAGTTTGACCAAAACTGTACTCTCTTTACCAGAACTCAACTATCCCTTTAATGAGAAATAAGACATATTCATAAGCTCGTCAGTGATGTTGCAAAAACACATCACTACACACGCACTAACGCACACACTCACGAATACACCCATACACACATACACACACACAAACAAGCACACACACATACACACACACACGAACATACATACACACTTTACAGGGTGCAGGCACCGATCTATACCACTGGATACGTACAGCAACAGCGCCCCCATCATGAAGCCAGCGACAGTGTCCGAAATATCTAAAAGTACTCCACCAAAATAAAGTGCTCCATTCACTTGCGTGTTATATCTGTCATTTTCGAGGACTCAAAACGCAATATTCTGGCATCGTGAGTATTATTTGATGGAATGAAAAGGAAGTTTGATTACTGCGGAAGAGCCCTATATTGGTAAGTAAATGTATTAGGTCTGACAAAAGGCAATATTTGTGTGATTTATTCACTTGTGTCTTTACGTTTTACATGTGCCCCACATACTATTAATTGTGTCATGTCTTCAAGCACCTGGGCAATTTAGTGGCGAATCACGGTTTTCGTCACTTGTGTGGTAAACAATTTACATTACATTTGGGTAATTCATAAGGTTTTAACTCTTGTTTCTTCCTATTTAAGCTCTCATGAATCAATTCTCTTATTTGTCGCATGTTTTTGTAGCATTTGGTGTTATTTTGTATCAATTAATAAATTATTTCACAATCTGTTTACGGTATTTATATTGTTGACTACATGGTCTATGCTTTATAAACTTACTTTCTTAATTGAATGCCAAAATTGGGCTATCCAGTGACCGAAAATTGAAGCGCAAAGGGCAAGTTAACTTTCCAAACACAAGAATTTTATTTTTTTAATTAAAAATGTATACATGTACAGATGTATGTATTGTATGTCAAATGATTAAAATAAAGCTTACTACAGTTCTACTAGTAGTAGCCATATATAGCGCATAATGCATCTATCAATGAAAATGTGGCTAAATTTAATTTTAAGATTTTTAAATCATAGTTTAGTATTGATAGTTTGGTCTATAAATCCTGAAATTAAATACACATTTTGTCAAAAGTGCTCAGCTTACTTGTCCTTTTCCTTGCTGGCCTTGCATGTAAAACTAAACATCTGATCTGTCCTTTTCTCTCTTACTTAGATTCCTGATGAGATGCCTCTTCTCACTAGCCATCGACTGTATTGGATACAGCAGCAGCGCCCTATCTATTTGACTTGAAGCCAGGCAGCAGCATGTGCAATTGTGTACCTTTTCATGGCGTGTCATTATAACGTAACAATCATCATGCCAGCTTATGGTAACAGGGTAATGAAACATTATTTTAAAAAGTCTCCTTGATTGAATGGAGACATTTATATATAGATAATAGTAATAGTTGAACTCGTGCCCAATAGTACAATAACAATAAACCATTTTTATATAGCGCATAATCACAAACAATACATTTAAGTCTCTAAGCGTGCCCAGGCGCCACACCGTGCATGGACGTAAAGGACATTGTGTACTGTAATTAATTGCATTCTGACCTTTTAGATTAGCGTTTCATCGCCATCAACTTCTATAAATACAGCTCAATGATAATAGCATAATTAAATAACGCTCAAAGTGTGTATGATTGACTCCTCAAAACAGTTTTACCGTGATCGAGCTATAGAGCAAAATAGTGTAGTAAGACACCCTTACTACATGTGTTAATTTTGTTTTGCCATGAAATATTTCATGTTAGGAGAATTTATAAAAATCGTTTTGTTTTTTGTTTTTTACAATTCCTAGTAAATGTATTTATATTGTAAAAGTTAGTTGAAGTTTGTGTACCTGAAAGCCCAAACCACTTCATTGTGTATGTACAATGTTAAAATGTAGTGAAAGAACTATTTGACATATTATTTATTCCTGGATTTTCTGATCAAATGCATGAAAGCGAGCACATGTAACCTATACCTTATGGCTTATCGACACATTAGACATCTGTCAAACTTCAAAAGTAGCATCAGCCATCACTATGTTTCGAACCAGAAAGGAGTTTCCGGAGATTTGTAAAGGGAAGATGTGTGTCTATTTTTATGCCATGTATTATGTGAAATCAAGATCTAGGTTTCTTTATTCTTTAGAGTTTCAATACAGGGAAATGAAGCTTTTGAAGATCAAGTATTAATTACATGAACGTGTGTATAAAGTACATGTATCGAATTGTATCACTGGCTTTGGCATATGAAATGAACATATGCATATTTATTGACTCAGAAATAGAAAACAACAACAGTTGTAATTATATTGTATATGACAGTGCGAATTGCTTCTTTATTTTATAAAGAGATGCTATCGATTGTCTGTTATAATTAATTGTAAGTCAGATCATGTATTCTGAATATGCAGCAATGCACAAATCTGATTGGTTGAAACATGCAAAGTTTCTGACTTACAATCCATTGTAACTTACATTTGAATTTATCTCTTTCTGCAACGGGACCTATATGTGTTTGTTTATATTTTATCATTTGATTTGCTTGCATGTTTCTGCGTGTGTACGTGTGTGTGTGTGTGTGTGTGTGTGTGTGTGTGTGTGTGTGTGCGTGTGCGTGTGTGTGTGTGTGTGTGTGCGTGTGCGTGTGTGTGTGTGTGGGTGTGTCTGTGCGCATGTGTGTTCGTGTGTGTGTGTGTGTGTGTGTGTGTGTGTGTGTGTGTGTTGTCATGTGTACTTGGGTGTCATGTGTGCACTTTGGTAATTAACTCAGCTTTGTGAAAAGAGGGAATTGGACATATTGCGAATAAAAATGGGGGATGGGGAAATGAGAAATGTGATGATATATAAGGTGATTGGTTGTGATATACAAATAACAATTAGTAACAAAAAAACACCCACATAATATATTGTCCAATGTTCAGTTAATTATTGAGAAGCAACATAAATCATGTAGAATACATGCTACCGTAAACCAGGGTGACTTTTGCCACTTTTTGAGGATGTATTTTCATAAAGTTTTACTATTTAGAACTAATTTCTGATTCTATACATAACCCGACAAGAATACATTTGAAATTTGTTCTATTAAGTGAGGCTTGATGAAAATATATTCATCTCAAAAAGTGGCCAAAGTCACCTCTGCGGCCATATAGTCATCTCGGTTTATGGTACTAAAGTATTCAAGCATTTTCCTCCCTTTTTTTTAATCAATTATATGATAAATATTATTAGTACAGTATCATTATTACAACATTCGTTGTAATAGTTTTTTCTCGACCCAGCCCCATCCCCCGCCAAAAAGGAGAGGTAAATCGAAAAAGAAAACAAAATAATAAGCAAGCCGCTGGGCATAGAATACCATATTTGTGTGTAAAATGTCTCGAAATGAGCCTGGTATTCAAAGTGACCAGGGTCTGTATTTATATAACTATCTTAAAACTGGCATCCCTGATAATTACAAATTAAATCGAGAGTTATTTTGTGTGTACGAACATAAACAATTCAATCTGCTAGCACTATTTACACACATTTCCAATACACGCGTATATCGACATGCGCAATGCAATGGAGTACTTTTAACTACTTCCGGTTTTGTGCGGCGGCTTCAGCGCAGTGAATGCGGCACTGTACAGCACGCTGTATCCAGTGGTATAGATCGGTGGGTGCAGGTCATAAACAATTATATACTTCATAAAAGAAACAGTCATAATATCACAGCACACCTCATCCAATGCCTTTACATATTATGTATACAGTTGACAATACATGCAAATCACAAAAGCTATCACTAATGTAAGCATTGTATCACATACACAATCACGACAACGGCAACCTACACACAGGCTAGAAAGAAAACAATGGAAACAACTTCTAATTTTGTATTTCGTTTAAATTTAATTGTTCAACAAAAGCTTTCTTCCAAAAGGCGCTATATCCACTTTTTCAACTTTCGATGAAAACAGGTCTCTTTGCCCAACTTCGTATACGTGCCTATGGGAATATGAAAATTTAACTTTCTATTATTTTTTTTTTTAGTGAGTTATTTGTCGTAAAATGTGGATTCCAAGATAGCTACGTAGCTTATAAATGTAGATATATCGTAAACTCAATTTTTATGGAAAGTGGATTTAGCGCCTTTTGGAACTGAACTCTTCATTAATATACATCAACAACATTAAATATAATATTAATAAGTTTTACCATAAATATGTACAGTTTGTATAACTGAACACGTACAGGATCGCTTCGATTACGCCCCGAGTTAGAAAAACATAATTGTCAAACATTTTTAGAATTGGTGCGAACATATTTGCACATTATATTCATGTATGGAATGTAAATTACTTTTTGTTTAATATCGAAATATTATTAGATCGTGTTCTTATTCAATTAAACATACTACACACTATTCATCTTATATCAAACCACGTTTATCATGAGAGCACAATACTATTTATTTAAATGGCTTACTAAAGCTTGTAATATAAAATAACAACGTCGCAGACTATGACGTCATGATTAGGATGAGATCATTGTAAGTATACGATGCAGAATAGATGGCTCATGTTACGAGTATGGTGCCTTTTATTGTAATAGAGAGCATACCTATTTCCCTTATCAGAGAGGGTAAAATAACATACGACCATTTATCGAGAACAATTTGTGTTAAAATATTTATAATTTGAATATTCATGTACATCAACAATAAACAATTTTGTATTTTAATTACAGTCTTTGATTGTAACTGTCGGTCTCGTCTTTATTCAGAACCATCTTCATCGCTTTCTTCCTCTTCGTCTCCAGCTTGATGAAACAATTCGTTGAACTTGTGCTGATGTTTCAATATCACTCTATTGAAGGCTTTGTGTCCATGCCTTTATTGGTTTTTTCTTCTATATCTGCCACTAATTCATCATGGACAATTTCATCTTGTAGATGGAAATAGCTAAACAAGAAGTTCTTGAAGAAGTATCTTTTGACTGCCCACGTGGTCTTCACATTCGCCTTTGCACGTGCGTCATCCACACTCATGCCTGCTTGTATGTACTTTACATATCTCTCTCTCCATATATCGTTCGTTGTTTCTTTGGCCTCGTTCACCCACTCTTTAAAAACATTATTGTCTTCTAAATTAGAACTGTATTCACCCTCGTCTTCCTCACTTCGTGACTCGGAATTATCCTCTTCAGCATGGCCACTATCAGCATCCGATGGTTCGGTCTCAGTTTCGTCCTCTTCAGGATGGTCACTATCATCATCTGATGGTTCGGTCTCAGTTTCTTCCTCTTCAGATAAGTGAACCGTTTTACGTTTTTTATTCCGTGGTTCATTAAGGTTAGCATTAGGCATTTCATATTTGCCATTATCATGACTGACTGTATCATCCATCGTAGACTCGTTTTCTGCATGGACATTGCCCTCGTGTCTATTCAAGTTGTATCTTCGGGTGAAGATTTTGTACACAGGCGACAAAGAATGGGCGTTGCCTGTTTGGCTAAAATTCATGTTGAACCTTTGAGTGTTTATCAGTAAATGAATGATAATATATCTAACAACTCGTTTTATTACACAGCTGCACCTGAGCGCAGAAAGCTGCTCAGAGTCTACACACTCTACTCTGAGTGACTCTGAGTGACTCTGAGTTACTCAGAGTAACTCATTCGTTCATGAGCGCCTACTCAGTTGCTCATTCGGAAGTTAAGTAAAAGTGATTCAGTGAAGGATGGCGCTGCAAATAGGCAACTGAGTAGGTGTTCATGAACGAATGAGTATCTCTGAGTAACTCAGAGTCACTCGGAGTAGAGTGTGTAGACTTTGAGCAGCTCTCTGCGCTCAGGTGCAACTCCATCCTTCACTGAATAATTTTTACTTACCTTCCGAATGAGCAACTGAGTAGGTGCTCATGAACGAATGACCTACTCTGAGTATCTCAGAGTCACTCAGAGTAGAGTGTGTATACTTTGAGCAGCTCTCTGCGCTCAGGTGCAACGCCATCCTTCACTGAATAATGTTTACTTAACTTCCGAATGAGCAACTGAGTAGGTGTTCATGAATGAATGAGATACTCTGAGTAACTCAGAGTCACTCAGATTAGAGTGTGTAGACTCTGAGCAGCTTTCTGCGCTCAGGTGCAGCTGTGTACACAAGTTCAATAAAAACGAGTTGTTAGATATATTATCATTTATTTACTGATAAACTCTCAACATGCTCAAAGGTTCAACATGAATTTTTAGCCAAACAGGCAACGCCCATTCTTTGTTGCCTGTGTCACAAAACCTTCACCCGAATATACAACTTGAATAGACACGAGTGCATTGTCCATGCAGAAGACTAGTCTACGATGGATGATACAGTCAGTCATGATAATGGCAAATATGAAATGCCTAATGCTAACCTTAATGAACCACGGAATAAAAAACGTAAAACGGTTCACTTATCTGAAGAGGAAGAAACTGAGACCGAACCATCAGATGATGATAGTGACCATTCTGAAGAGGACGAAACTGAGACCGAACCATCGGATGCTGATAGTGGCCATGCTGAAGAGGATACTTCCGAGTCACGAACTGAGGAAGACGAGGGTGAATACAGTTCTGATTTAGAAGACAATAATGTTTTTTAAGAGTGGGTGAACGAGGCCAAAGAAACAACGAACGATATATGGAGAGAGAAATATGTAAAGTACATACAAGCAGGCATGAGTGTGGATGACGCACGTGCAAAGGCGAATGTGAAGACCACGTGGGCAGTCAAAAGATACTTCTTCAACATTTACAAGAACTTCTTGTTTAGCTATTTCCATCTACAAGATAAAATTGTCCATGATGAATTAGTGGCAGATATAGAAGAAAAAATCAATAAAGGCATGGACACTGACAAAGCCTTCAATAGAGTGATATTGAATCATCAGCACAAGTTCAACGAATTGTTTTATCAAGCTGAAGACGAAGAGGAAGAAAGCGATGAAGATAGTTCTGAATAAAGACGAGACCGACAGTTACAATCAAAGACTGTAATTAAAATACAAAATTGTTTATTGTTGATGTACATGAATATTCAAATTATAAATATTTTAACACAAATTGTTCTCGATAAATGGTCGTATGTTATTTTACCCTCTCTGATAACGGAAATAGGTATGCTCTCTATTACAATAAAAGGCACCATACTCGTAACATGAGCCATCTATTATGCATCGTATTACAATGATCTAATCCTAATCATGACGTCATAGTCTGCGACGTTGTTATTTTATATCGCAAGCTCTCATGATAAACGTGGTTTGATATAAGATGAATAGTGTGTAGTATGTTTAGTTGAACAAGAACACGATTTAATAATATTTCGATATTAAACAAAAAGTAATTTACATTTCATACATGAATATGTAATGTGAAGATATGTTCGCAACAATTCTAAAAATGTTTGACAATTATGTTTTTTCTAACTCGGGGCGTAGTCGAAGCGATCCTGTACGTGTTCAGTTATACAACTGTACATATTTATGGTAAAACTTATTAAGATTATATTCAATGTTGTTGATGTATATTTGTTGAACAATTAAATTTAAACGAAATACAAAATTAGAAGTTGTTTCCATTATTTTCTTTCTAGCCTGTGTGTAGGTTGCCGTTGTCGTGATTGTGTATGTGATACAATGCTTACATTAGTGATAGCTTTTGTGATTTGCATGTATTGTCAACTGTATACATATGTGAAGGCATTGGATGAGGTGTGCTGTGATATTATGACTGTTTCTTTTATGAAGTATATAATTGTTTATGACCTGCACCCTGTAAAGTGTGTATGTATGTTCGTGTGTGTGTGCGTGTGTGTGTGTGTGTGTGTGTGTGTGTGTGTTTGTGTGTGTTTGTGGTGTTTTTGTTGTTGTGTGTGTATGTATGTGTGCGTGCATGTTTGCGTGTGCGTTTAGGTGTGATTGTACGTATATATGTGTGAGTTTGACATTGTATAACAATGAGTATGCGTCTTATTTAAAATGAGTTATGCAATACACGAAATTACAATAATTACACTACGCTAAATGCAAATTATCACAACTTATTAACACGTTTCATTAGCAGTTGTTTCCATTGTTTATTCTTTCTCGCCTTGTATACCATACAACTGTATAGTAAAAATTAACTATATTGCTGTAAATATAAACAAATGAGTGTATTCTTATGCGGCAAATAACAATCAAAATGTGTTTTTTAAACAAACCGGTATATACGATTCTTATGAGTTTTAAATTACATCAACATCGAACAAAAACATGAAGCAACAACATACTTCTTATTTGAGTTGAAACAATGATATGCACAAAAAGTGTGTAACAAATACTAGATTGGCTGATGGAATGGTAGTATAATTGTATACAATTAGAGCGGGCTGAACTTTTTCGATTGATCGAGTGACCTACACTGCCGTCCCAAGGAAAAAGGCAGTATCTACACGATTCAGCGTTTTCTAGAAACTGAGATATTGACCCTTTTGTGTTTTTGCCACAGCCGCTCGGAAATAATAAACTTGTGAAGATAACTTCAGTGTGTGATTAAAGGCTATATAGGTGTCTATTTTTCTTCATACATGAACAATTTAATTTTTCGTTTAATTTTGAGATTTTCATGAAAATGTAGATACTTTGGGAAAATCCCTAATTCGTGACCGATTTCCCCAAGGAAAAAATCAGTATCTACATAGAAATTCGGAGGATGTTGAATTATGCCTTACGTTATGGATAAACCAATCGAAAATGTTTTGGCATATATTATGTATACACTATTAACATACTTTAAAGGGAAAAAAGTTTAATTTATTAAAAAGCGCCCTCTCTAGGCGAGTCACACTTTTCTTAAAAAAGGGACTTATTGGCCCATATTTCCGCAATGAAAGGAAATACGAAGCATGAATTGTATTCATTAACCACGCACAAATGATTGTTAATACATTTGTTATGAATAATGAATTTGTTATGTGTAAGTTAAAGTTAAAAGAAAACTTTGAAATGATAAAGAGCGCCTTCTCTTATCAAGTCTTAAGTTACTTTAAATATGGAATAATGCATGTTACATGCTCCCAAAACGGTGCGTGATCGATTTCCCCAAGGAAAAACGCAGTATCTACATAGACATTTGGAGGGTGATGAATTATGCCCTATGGATAAAACAATTGGAGATGTTTCGGCATATATTCTTTATGTAAGTTAACATACTTTAAAGGGAAAACAAAATTAATTAATAAAAAAACGCCCTCTCTAGACGAGTCACACTTTTCTTAAAAAGGGGGCTTATCAGGCCGCATTTCCTCAATGAGATGAAATAAGAAGCGTAAATGAATAGGGATTGACCAAGCACACATATTTGTTTTTACATTCGATATAAAAGTTGACTTATATTACTAGGATAATACAACTTTAAATAGATACAGAACGCCCTCTCTGAGCAAATATAAAGTTACTTTAAATGGAATAACTCGAAAAGCGGTCCAATAAAAATTTCCCCAAGGAAAAACGCAGTATCTACAAAGAAATCAGAAATATGAATGTTAGTGATAATAACGCAAAAGTGATTTGTTATGACATGAATATAACAAACTTGATGATCATGCTGCATTTTGTCATTGTAAGCAAATTCCAAGATACTAACTTAGCCTTAGGCAAGGGCCTATAATATGGTCCAAATGATTCAATCATGCCTATTCTTGCTTAACGTGATTTTAGGCGCAATCGATCAAAATGCATTCTCCAGACCGTGTCAGTAGCAGCTGTCGTAATCGCCGGCCTGGTCTGATATTTAGGCTAAATATGCCTCTACTCTATAGTATGCATGAAGACTAGTCATATTTAGGACTAGGACTATATGTTTAGTCTAGAGCAAAAGAGTGGGTAATATAAAAGCGAGTAGACCGTGCTTTTTTTTCTCTTTTTTTTCTTCTTCTAATGTTTCTAATTTGAACCAGCAGAATCCCTCAACTCAATTCAAATATCTGAAAGATTAAAATGAAGACAGTATTATAGTAACTATTCTTGCTACTCCATGCTGGCACTGCAGAGCTTAATTTAGTAGAAGATTAGGACTGCATTACTGTACATAACTTAATTGCATGTAAACATGTATGCGTTAAAATCACATGCCATTAACACACTGCACAGCATTCATGCTGTGCGCAGAGTCAGGTCTGTGCATTGTGTGAATGTGGCCGAGGTACACGCACTTTCATGCATACTTGAATAGCCTTTGTCACAGACTCTGCACTTTATAGAAGAATGTTGGTCGCATTCTAAAATGCACTTATATGTTAAATTTGCTTCAATATTTTGTGCTTCACAATTCATATAAGTAATGAAATTTGTTTATACAAGATATAACTATTATAAATGCGCATTATTCATATTGTCTGCATATAAATAATTTGTTTGTCTTGTAGCGAGACTAGCTGTGTAGATACTGCTTTTTTCCTTGGGGAAAGTGGAGTTTGACTGTAGATACTGCGTTTGAGGGTTTGGAAAAAATGGTGTTTTTTTCAGAAAACTGAATGTATCACATGAAAGAGCATTGTTTATTGAGTATTTTCTGCAAAAAAGTGAAAATCAACAAAAATGTCAGATACTGCGTTTTTCCTTGGGAGGGCAGTACAGGGATGATGTCATTATATCATATAACGTATTATCATGAGATATATAGCTTCTGTGCATGTTCATGTTATTATTGATAACCAATTAGAAGTAAATGAGGTCAAATACACTAACATTTAATACATTGGAATATGTTACAGTTTACCCGTGAATATTAATTTTCTAACAGAAAAACACGTGCTAGCAGGGCATGTTATTATCCAAACTTATATATCAGTTCACAAGAAGTGATGACATGGAGTGGTGGGATATCCCAATACGCGCAAAACAAAAGATTCCTTTGAAAATCAATCATTGTGCGGAATACTGTATGATACATGTAGTGCGCCTGCAGACTGACTAAAAAGCTGATGTTTATAGGTGAGTGAACACGGCATTCAAGATAGTAGGCCTCATGGTATATTAAAGGGGAAGGAACCCCTAGCCTTTTGACTTACTGGATGTGATAAGAGCATAACTACTATCATTGCTAGTCACTTATTTCCTCATGAATATTCCCGATTAAAAAAATAATCCATATTTTATGGACCACTGTCGTCTGCTTTCAATGCCCATAGGAGGCGGTAATTTCTTCAACTTCTCGCGGTGAAATGACGTAGCAGGCGGAGAACAGAATAGCATTATCGTAACCCGCTATTGTGTTCTCCTCCTGACACGTCATTTCACCGCGAGAAGTTGAAGAAATGGCCGCCTCCTGTGGGCATTGAAAGCAGACGACAGTGGTCCATCAAATATTGATTATTTTGTTATTGGGAATATTCATGAGGAAATAAGTGACTAGAAATGACAGAAGTTATGCTCTCATCACATCCAGTAAGTCAAAAGGCTAGGGGTTCCTTCCCCTTTAACTGAAAATAACCAAATCAATGACAGCAATAGCGATTCGACATGTCAGTGGTTGAAGTAGTACTAGAGACATCCTTGCCTTAGTATTCATTATGTGGATGTTCTTTTTTTCTTCTTTTTTTAACGAGTAAAATTGTGTTAGTCTTTACGGACTTGATAAGTCAGAACCTGTATACAATGTACGTACCCTATTAGTATTACAACGCTAACAGAGGGTTGTTGTGCATCGATTCACACATAATATTAGCCCAGTCTGCATGGGGAGGACTTTAAACTACATGACGTCACATCGAGCGGCTACAGTCCGTCATTCCGAAGGTTCGTTATTCCGAAGGTTTAGTTATTCCGAAGGTTCGTTATTCCGAAGGTTTGTTATTCCGAAGGTTCGTTATTCCGAAGGTTCGTTATTCCGAGGGTTCGTTATTCCGAAGGTTCGCTATTCCTAAAACGAAATCGGGTTCGTTATTCCGAAGGTTCGTTTATCCGAGAAAAAAAATATCTGGTTCGTTATTCCGAAGGTTCGTTATTCCGAAAGTTCGTTATTCCGAAGGTTCATTAGTCCGAAAATAAAATAGGGTTCGCTAATCCAAAAATTAAATCGGGTTTGTTATAATACTATAATTTGTGTTTTGTTTATTTAATTTACAGCCTGCATTAAGCATACCCCTTCCCCTTTCCCTCCCTTGGCCAGACAAATCAAACATTTAAGTTTATATTATCTCTTTATATGAAATTATATAGCATATAACAAACCCAAATTCATTTTCGGATCAACGAACCCGATTTCATTTTAGGAATAGCGAACCTTCGGAATAACGAACCTTCGGAATAACGGACCTTCGAATAACGAACCTTCGGAATAACGAATCCGATTTTATTTTCGGACTAACGAACCTTCGGAATAACAAACCTTATTTCATTTTAGGAATAGCGAACCTTCGGAATAACGAACCCTCGGAATAACAAACCTTCGGAATAACGAACCTTCGGAATAATGCAAAAAATGTTCGGATTAACGAACCCTATTTCATTTTAGGATTAACGAACCCTCAGGTATACGAAATTTGCGTGTTCGGAATAACGAACCTTCGGAATAAAGAACCTTCGGAATAACGACATTTCGGAATAACGAACTTTCGGAATAACGAAGCGCACCCACATCGAGCAGGTCGAGACAGGACCGATGCGGACAATCGATGCGGCTCACGCCCAATGCCTCTGAATAAAATATGGCCTCTATGGGTACACAAATAACTTTTAGAGGACCAATAATCTAAATATACAAGTAATATCTGATATTCATCGTCAAACCACCATGGACCAACATAGAACAAAATCTGTATTATATGCAGTATAATTAGGTTGAAATACCTCCAGACAATTAGCTACAAATTAATAACATCACAACAATAGAAAATGGATATTTATGATTTGAATTTCCAATGCTTTACATAAAGAGAATGGCTGTAGTGATACGAGTTTTGGTTCTCTCAAACTCCTTCTATATCTTATATTAACAACAGT
>JBAMJV010008308.1:0-48196 GCA_037951105.1 Echinarachnius parma
ACAACTCGAATATCTATAATAGGCCTCGCATTACCTGGCGGGGTCCATGTCTGCGTGGTACATGTATCTAACACGCGTATGAGTTAGCTGCATGTTGTATAAATTAAAGGTAGTTCAGATTCGTCAAATCAGATGCGCGGCGCCATCTTGCGTACGCGTTGCGCACGGTGCGCGCATACTAGCCTAGTTCAAAATGGCGACCCGCTGTGTAGCATCCCCACGCTTGATGCCCTTTAAAGGGTAACAATAACATTGTCAGCATCTGTCTATGAAAACTAACTTATATTCTAGCGGTTCTCACATACATCTGTGTAATGTTATTACCAATATAAATATGGAGCAGGTTTCGGTTTCTTTCGCTATGAAGATATTTATGATTGAAGCGTTTGGATTTGAAATTCTCAAGTGAAGAATTTAAATTGTGTACAAAATAGGTGCAGTGAGTTAGCTATTTCTATTTGGCATGTCCGCTCATTACTCGTTCATACGGTATTCATTTACCCTGTAATTCCACACATCATTCAGTGGACATATCAGATCACAAGAAATACACATTAACCATGCCAACTTTCGCATATATCAACAAAATTACTAGATCCCATTAAAAACGCGCGCCCCTTATCTTACATTCGCCAGTTCTCTTTACTTTAATAATGTTATTGTCTTCTGTACCCACTTCTACTATGGCAGCAGAACTTCAGAGTTTCTAACGA
Organism: Echinarachnius parma; assembly: GCA_037951105.1. Classification (NCBI taxonomy): domain Eukaryota; kingdom Metazoa; phylum Echinodermata; class Echinoidea; order Clypeasteroida; family Echinarachniidae; genus Echinarachnius; species Echinarachnius parma. Next base: position 714 of record JBAMJV010008308.1, read on the forward strand.
TGGCCACACGATGCGTCTTTGTGTAATCAACGGGGGAGGTCACGTGGTTATCTCCCGCTATCATCACCAGCGTATATGTTCCCCCTTCTCTAGCATACATTCGCTTTCTCCTCACTATATTATTTTAATTTTCTTCTTGAACCATGGTAACGATTTCTTTTTGTTTGGCAGCACAACGTCCGAGTATCTAACGATGGCCACACGACGCGTCTTCGTGTCATCTGCGGGCGAGGTCACGTGGTTATCTCCCGCCATCATCACCAGCGTGTGCGTCCTGGACGTCGTCCTCTTCCCGTTCGACCGCCAGAACTGCACCTTCAGCTTCAGTTCCTTCGCCAGCCCCAGCAACCTCATCGACCTCGACTTCTTCTTCGAGCACAACGTCACCACGCGCAACCGTTACCATAACAATGGCGTCTGGGAGATCGTCGGGGACGACGTACTCCGGGTGTTGCGCACCTACAGCTCCTCAGATGAAGCCTTCGCCGAGGTCCACTTCCACATCATCTTCGGGAGGCTGTCGAAGGTCTACATCCTCTCCATCATCTTCCCGTCCGTCCTCCTCTCGTTCTCCACCCTCCTCATCTTCGTGCTCCCGCCGGACTCCGGGGAGAAGATCTCGCTGGGCATCACCAACCTCCTCGCCATGGTCGTCTTTCAAGAGCTGGTCTTCAGCGCCATGCCGCCCTCTGGTTCTCCAGCTATAGGTAAGAGAGTCACCACGGTAAATAAAAAGAAAAGAGTCTTAAAATATAGTTCAAGAAAATGTAATACTTGAAACGGGGGAATTACTGGACCATATTATTGTGCTCCCGTCGGGATGACGATAGATCTCTTGGCATCACCAACCTCCTCGCTATGGTCATGATGGTCGTGTTTCAAGAGCTACACTCCTCAGAAATGATATCGATACTTGGTACTTGGTGTTTTAAAGGGACATTCCCTCTTTTGCAAGACAAATTTCAAAAGTTGCGAGGTTATTGTCTTATATGAAAGAAAATGTCATTTAATAGCATGCCTGAAAAAAATAGTGCTTGAAATCTCTTTTTCGTGGAGTTATAGACCTAAAACTAATAAACCGTCGTCCAATTTTAATTGTGCATTATACGTATATTCACCCAGTGAGGAAGTTCGTACACAGATTCCACGAAGTACAACAACGCTATGCGTGACCCCTACGTGACCCGCGCTAGCTACGTGACCAGCGCACAAATAAGAATAGCATGACCGCACACTAGGCAAAATAACCAAACCTCGCTTAGACTGACTACATGTAATTACATATTCTTCATTTTTGAGATTTTTTTCCGTGACATACCTTTACAAATATCGGCTTCACAATACCTTTACAAGAATAAGTACAATATATGCTAAATCAGTTAAACTCTTTAATTGACCGATATATAGTCTGATGGAGGGACGCATTCGTTTTTCATTCGTAGAATCCAAATTATAGGGCTGTTCGATCTGATTGTTGTTGTGTGTGTTTCATTCATCCCCATCCGTCAACTGGAAACTGTTCAGACGTTTTGTAAAAGAGGGACTGTCCCTTTAACTGATGTTTTAACTGGGGGTGGGTCCGAGAGCGTGGTTAGCGTGGAGTGTAAGAAGTGAGAGTTGGTTTACTTTCGATTGAGGTAGTTTATTCCAATTAAGCATGTTCAGTGGTTGTACGAACGCTGCTGATATCGATATAGTAAGCAAATAATTACCGTTGGTGAAGGCAATGGCACGAACTATCACTTCCGAGGCAATCTGGATGTAGCTATCTTTCCGAAGCGAAGCTGAGGAAAGATAGCGTATACATTCAGATCGCCGAGTAAGTGATGGTTTGCCATCGCCTGAAACCAAAAGGTGATTATTTGCTTTATATTCTACATTGGAAACATTTCACTGGTAGCTAGGTCTACGAGAAAGAAAACTTAAACTGCTTTTAATGTCTAGGCCTAGTTCTAACACAAACACTACAGTTACCGGTACTAGACTTTGATCTACTTACCAACAATGGCTATTCCAATTGTTTAACTCCATGAAAATTCCATAGCCTAAGGCTATAGGCTAGCACTTGGGTCTATATAAAATGGAAGTGAACTCCAACTCCAAGTCAGACTCCAAGAAAATTGTAATCAATGATGATGAAACACTAAAACAGTTCAAAAGTCAACGTTCTAAAGTCTAAACGTCAGAGTCATGGCAAGCGGTGTACGATACATATACAGTGCAAAGTACGCAACACACACATCCGCGGTTGCATTGAATTGACCGTGCAGTGTGTGGCTATTCAAATCCCGTATTAAATGCAGCAGACATACCGTACCTGGTACCTACAATACAACGGCAGTGTTGGAGTCATACTTATGGTCTGCTGAATAGTGCGGAATTTGAATACACACTCTCCACAGCAATTCAATGCAACCGCGGGGTGTAGATAGTACATTACCAATTATCTAGTGAGTGCAACGCACTTTCACCCAAGATATCTACATAGTGTAACGAAGTTTTCTTCTCCCATCAATGATGGGCGAAACTATGTTTCATCACGTGATTACCTTTTGACCAATCGAAGAGCAAGATTATAAGTATGTGGAATATAATTGATAATAATCACGTTTCACGGTCCTCTTAGCAATATTATTTACATTTGAATCTATATTTCTTGTCTTCCAGCTAATAATATCTGCATCATGGTTCTAATCTCGTGCCTGGCTATATTCTTCGCGGCAGTGGCACAACGCATGCACAGCTATGGGGATAACAGGACAGTCCCAAGATGGCTCTACCGGATTCTGATCAGTGACTGCGATGGTCCAGGTACTGTACTTTCCCCAAGTATGTTTAAAGGGACAGTTGAGTTTTGGTATATAGACTACAGTTTGGGTCAAACTGAATTTTAGTAACCAAAACCTGCACCATTACATTACAAACAAATAGTTATAACTTTACCATGCTCGAAAGGTATACAAAATTACAAACCATTAAATAAAAAGCCTGTTATCATTCAAAAAGAGCCGTTAAAACTCAAAAGGGCGCTTTCTAAAAACTCATTAGTTTCAACCATTTTTTATATAAAATTGTGCATGTGTTGTTTTGTTAGAAAAAAAAAATTAAATAGAGAGATCATCAACAACTATTTTAAAACATTTTTTGTCAATTTTGGAAAAGTGTACTCATTTTTTTTTCAACGGCTGGTTCACCATCGATATCAAGCTATTCGCTCATGATGGTGGTCTCCTGCGTTTTCCCCATCTTCTTACCTCATTTTTTTTTAAACATAAATATAAGTATATTTCTATTTCTTGTTTATTGTATCAAATCAATGATTGTAATAATGCACAATTTTATCATTTGTAACTATCGCTGCTTGTTGATTGAATTGATGCAGTTTTGTACATGCTTTACTTTTGTAATTTTTGCTTATTCATATTTGTATAATTTGTATTTGAAAACGCAGAAATAAAACAAATAAAAACAAAACAAAACAAAATTATTGAATTATTGTCAGTGGTGCCCCACGATAATTACAAATGGTTATATTTAGAGAAAATTTCAGCCGTCTCTGAACCGATTTTGATCAAATAAAGTTTATTCTGTCATCGAAATTGTATGCTCTTTCAAATTTGACACTCAGTTTTACAGTATCTCACAAAAAAAATTATTTTGTGCTGCGCCCTCTATATCAAAACTCAACTATCCCTTTAACGTTATTCTGTTGTCAATTGTTTAGATAATGTATATATTCATTGCAATGGGTTCTGTCAATATGTCAGGTCTCCTTGGCTTGTACTGATACTACCATTTAATTTTCCCACAATTTATCTTTGTTGTTGTTTTGCTTACATATTTCTATTTCTATTTTTATATACGTACATGTACATTGAAATGTCTCTTTATCCTTTTTTTGTATGCTTACTACGGATCTAAAATACTATGGATCAATCAATCAAAAAGAGCTTCCGATTGCAAATCTAAAATGTGGACGACTGCAAGACTCCAGCCTTACGTTCACTCCCTGTCTAAGAGAAGACGACGTGGAAGTGGCGTCGTCCTCAACTAGAAGACTCGAAGTGAGCACTGGGTGAACGTTAAGGAGGGGCTTACTCGTGACGTCATCACGTCGACGCCAAAGTTCGAGCCGATTTACAATCGAAAACCTTCTCATATATATATGTCCACCACTATAGACTCCGCCCTTACGTTCACCTTTTTTTCACTTGTCTTAACATCGTCTTGGTGAAGACGACGTGGATTTGACAAATATGACATCGACATCATCTAGAAGATGGAAAGTGAACAGTGGGTGAAATGGCGGGGCTTAACCCTAAAAAGACTGAGCTATTTGAACCTTTAAAAACGGGGGGGGGGGGGGGGGGGGATGGGGGGATGGGGGGCTAAAAGTGCCCCCCTAAGATCTCGGCAACCGAAACTCGATCGACTCCAAATTTGGCATGGTGATAGATGTCCATGAGATCTACAATATTGCATAGTTAAACATTTTTAATTTTATTTGAATATGCTAATTAGAGCTAATTAATTATGCACAAATTGTATTTGTTTGTATTTTTTGTATTTTTTCTCGGCAACCGAAACTCCGATCGACTCCAAATTTGGCATGGTGATAGATGTCCATGAGATCTACAATATTGCATAGTTACAAATAATTTTTAAATTAGAATATGCTAATTAGAGCTAATTAATAATGAAAAAATCGTATTTGTATGTATATTATTGTTGTTTATGTTGTCAATGGAACTAGGAGAAGTAATGCCACTTTCAATCTATTCATAAGTGTTGACATATGTAAGATAACAACAGGATAATCATGAAAATTGATTTAGTTTTACCGTTTCTATGCTTTTTCTTTGTTTGTCTTAGTTTTTCTTTGTTTTTCTTTGTATTATGCTTTATATATTGTATTGTTTTATACAAATGAGAATGCAATAAGTTTTATTCACCATGCCAAATGGGAATACTAACAGTACATGTGAAAAGATGGGTATAAAACTGCAACCTGCAACATAAGAGGTGCATCTAAAAACTCTGTATGTTATACAGTATATGGAAGAATAAAAAAAAAAAAAAAATAATAATCGAATTTTCAGTGTCGCAAAATGTTACATAACACCTGGACCGTTGACTCGGTGTGCGCGAATTTGGTATCAAAAGATGCGCAAGACTCTAGGAATAAAAGTCATTAAGTGGCACCGTACAATATTTAAGCATTGCGAAGTAATCGCGAAAATAGAGGAGGGGGGGGGGGGGGGGGGCTAAATCAGCCCCCAGTCTTTTTAGGGTTAATCTTGACGCCATCACGTCGAAGTCCACGTTCTTCATGTTCTAGCTGATCATTTTTGCAATCGAACAGCTCCTTTAAACTTATTGCCTACATGAACCTAATCATGCGACCTGTATTAACTACTTTAGTGTGTTTGTATATTTAATTGGTGTCTCGTATAATAATTTCATCGTTTTACATTTTTCTCTAGTATATCGAAAAGTTGAAACAAATTAAATGAATAATTGTAAATACCAACTAAATTAATATGAATCTGTATATCTTATTCCGCTTACATGATATGATTATTTCAAAATGTCATTGTAAATTAATTAATAATTATATAAACGTTAATTTTGATTGGCAATGTAAAATAACATGCACTTGCTTATAATTTCAAAGTGCATTTTTATCAAATGTTGTTATGACGTATTCATTGTAAATGTATGTATTTTTCTTGTTAAAAATAAAACAAAATTGAACCTTGAACCTTGAACCTTGTTATCATCTTCACAGGAAACGATGATTTTCATCGAAATCCAATCAAGACTTCGAACTCCAAGTCAAGAGACGATACCGGGCCCGCTTTCAAGATGGAAGTCATCGATAACGGAAACGATCACGAGAAGCGCAACTATGACAATGCATCCACGGAAAACGAAGTCGACGTCGAACAGGTGCATGATATTGAACCGGACGATAGAGGGTCACGCGTGCAACCGAAGAATGCATCGAAAGGTACCAAAAGGATTTCAACGTGCTCGAGCACCTCCGGTGCGAGCGGCAAAGAGCTTCCGGGTCAAGTCCACCGGGTCAAGGATCGGGGGTCGGTAACATCGTCACTGTTATACAACAAGGGGGATGACGATAATGATAATGGGGTTAATGATGATGACGGGGAAGGTGGACATAATTCCCGTCATCAGAATCTCAGGAACGGCGAAATCTGGACGAAAATGTCGATAGCATTTGAAAAGAAAGCCGCATACTTCTTGTTGTGTTTCATTATCCTGAGCATCAGCGTCACCGTTCTAGAAATGGTCATCTATTGCTTACGTTATCGGTAAAGCTTCCAATGATGATGTCAATTATGAGACACTTGTTCCGGAAGACCTCAGACCTGAGTGGTGTTTCACAAAGATCCTAACTCTAAGTTGGACTTAACTATTATGGAAAGCCGTCAGTTTCTTTGAACTATGGCTGAAAATGTTCTTTTAAAAGGCATAAAGTCTTGATTCAAATCATAGTAATATTTTCTATTATCAAGGAGATTTCATGTTCTTGATGTAAAATTGATGAAAGTATAAAACAGTTCCATTCTCGCTCTTAAATACATTTTATTTAAAGGCTATACAAATGGTTTCCATAATAGTTAGTAACTAACACCCCCAGGATATTGACTTTTTGTTGGAAAGTTACTGTGGAGTGATTGCAGAATAATTCATTTCCAACATGAGTAAATTACCAAGATCAGTGCCCTGGTGTAGAAAGAGATACAATTGGTAGTAGGTTACAATTAAATGTAAGGCAGATGATTTGCGCATTTCAACCAATCAGGGGTTGTATTCCGAAAACGATTTTAAGTTAAAATTAATTGTATCTACGTCATATCTACGTCATTAACATATGTTTTTAGCAAATCGCTAGTACAGTTTAAGTATACGGTTTTGCTAAAATATGTTAGTGATGTAGATAATATAGAGTTGAGCTTAAAATCGTTTTCAGAATACACCCCCTGGTGCAGAAAGAGATACAATCGGTTGTACATGTTGTATGTTACAATTCATTATAAGGCAGATAATTTGCGCATATCAACCAATCAGATGCAACCCAGGATGATTGACATTGCCAATTTGAAGAACTATCTTGTTATAGTGATAACTGAATTTCGTTGTTTTAATTCCATATGGTTACCTCAAACATGCTACATGTGAATGTTGTTTATGTTTTCCCGCTCGTACTAATTGAATTAGAGAAAAGTAGCAAACGTCAAATATGATATTATTATTTTTAACTTTGGAATCAATGACATGAACATTTTAAACTCAATCTTGTGATAGTGTTTAATGACAGTAAACCTATTGATAAAGGGACTTAGTCACATTGTCCAAATCCTCAATACTTACTTGAAACTCCAGTGGTTCTCTCATATACCTTATCATATTCATATTAAAAATAAAAGCACGGGACAGGTTTCTCTTTTTCAAATTTCCATTTCGTTCAAAAGATATTTACGATTGAAGTGTTCAAATTTGAAATTGTCTACGGGATAATTGCATGCCGTGTACAAAGTAAGTACGATGAATTAGTGAATATCACTTTGCATTATTGCTAATTTCTCAGCCCCCAAAACATCCAATAAACGTGAAATTTTCACACATTACTTTTTTTTATTAATTAATTATCACTTTTTACACTTGCCAACAAAGTTACTAGATCCCTTTGGGAGTATTAAACATGTTCCCCGCAATATGACACCAACAGAAAAAATAAAAATGAAAATATATATATGTGAGTAAATAAATGAATAAAATGCATTATTTTAGCTATTGATTGATTTATCCAGAGGTTTAACTATGGGAATGGGAAAACGATTTACTTTTTCCCATTCTAATCAATTATTATGAGAGAGGGTGACAGGTTGGATAAAGATAGGGGCACGTGTGGGGAGGGGGCAGGAGAGAGCGACTAAGACAAACACGAACAGGGGAAGAACTATATAGCAGGGGAGCATGTTTGTGTGTGTGTGTATGTCATAGGGTATGAATGTGTAATATGCGTGTGTTTTCAGTCTGTCGTTGGTATGTATAGGCGTGTGTTTGTTTGTGCGTGTGGGTATGTGTAATTGTTCGGGCGTGTATATGTATGTGTTTTTTTTTGTTTTTGTGTGTTTCTGTTTATGTGTGTGTCTGCTAGTGTAAATGTATATGCGAGAATGTATATCAATACAACTGAAGGGTAATATTTTTTTGCTACCCATTATACCGCATAGACGGAATAATAACGATATTGATATAAATGTATGTTGATATAAATAAACGAAAATACGATTCAACTACTGTGCAGAAAAACGAAATGAGTGAGATGAGAGTTAATAATAGCTATGACGTAATATCCCGTGACAGGTTATGTTCCAGGTGATATTATTGAATAAATGGTTCAATGGATCAGGGAAATCATCATTATACCTTTTATAGGTACACAGTGTCAGTACACGGGGCTGAGGGCTCGAAACCGACACAAATCCAGTAACAAGGTGATTAGAATCAAAAGCTTGATACTCATCGATCTCAATAAACTAGAATAGTGCATATATAAGAAAGTCCCTGGCCAGAACAGGCGTTCCTAATACAGTCACCCACATCCATTCAAAGTCTATTTCAAAGTCCATTCAAAGTCAGTGGAATTATAGGGTTGGTCCTGCGTTTGTGCATGTTGAGCCCCATACCCCCTGGCTATATTTAGGAAATTACGTAATTAGTTATATACAACCAGTGACAGGTCAATGAAACAGAAAATGCAATTTTATGAATACTGCACTCTAGTGTTAGGGACATTATAGTCGGGTTCCTAACGTAATTTTGTTCAAATTTTTGTGGAGATTATAAATATTTTGCATTTTTGGAAGCGTTGAAGGACGCCAAATCTATAAATTCATGTTGCCATTTTTCCAAAGCCATTATGGCGGCCATCTTGGATTTTCAAAATGGCCGCCATTTTCAACCTGTTTTTGTGAATAACACCGTCCTAAATTCTTCTATAACACTAAAATGGAGGTTTAACCTATTTTCTAGGGGCTAGGTTGCCATAAAGACCCCTTTTCTGCAATTTAAAGAAGTGGCATAGCTAGGGAGAAGGGGATTGGGGGAAGAAACAGGGGATTGGGGGGGGGGGGGGGGGGGGGGGCTACGTAGTTTTCTAAGAATAATGTACATAATTTATGAAAAAATTATCACCCTCTAAGAAAACGGTGACCCCTCACCCCAGAACAGTGGCATACCAAGGGAGATGGGTAAGGGGGAGGGGGGGGGGGGGGGTCCGTTGGGAGAAAAGGCAATTTACAGTTTTTTTTTTTTTTTTTTTTTTTTTTTTTTCTACCCATAGGCATAGATGACGCCCCACCGCTTGGTGACCTTTTTCTTTCGAGTCTTGCGCATCTTTTAAAACAATTTTCTTTTGAAAATCGGACCTACCGTTACAAAGTCACGTGACCTTTTGTCTTTGCATGTCAGCCCCAAAATCGCTCATTTTCGTGATTTGTGTACAAACACATGGAAATATCAGTTTTCCTAAACAAAATTAAAACATTAGTACAAAAACAAAAACAAAAACAAACACAACACAATACATAAGATACAAAAAAAAGAAATACATAAGAAATTATCAAAACAATAGAAAACATAAGGAATAACTTGGAACTTCCTCATTATGTTTGTTTGTATTATTACTCTTAATGTTCTAAAGAATATATGTACTAAAAAACAATGTTTAATAATGAAATATATATGATTTATGGGTATATGAATTGTATGATCTTAATTGCATAAATAAGGTTTAAAAAATGCCATAAATGCCATAAAAAAGCAATAAAAAAAACATAAAAATGCCATAAAAAGGCATTAAAAAATGCATTAAAAAAGCCATGAATATGCAAATAAGTCAATTAAAAAAAAAAAATTACCATAGTATTCTATACACTTTACTTGTAAATTTTCACGGCGATTCACGGGGGGGGGGGGGGGGGGGGGGGTAATGGCCCCCGGCCGTAGAAAGACCTCAAATATCCCGGCCTTTTTAGGGTTGAGATATATTCTGTTCATATTTCCAGGTAGAAGCGTATGGGAGGGTTAAGGTGATTCAGAAGCACATAGCTCCAGTTTCATTAGTGACTACGGAATCCGATCAACTTCGATTATAAGAGAGATACATAATATTTCAATAGCCTCTTCTCTCTCAGTCATGTTATCTCATTCCCTGTTTATCTTCTTCTTCTTCTTCTTCTTCTTCTTCTTCTTCTTCTCCTTCCATTTTTGTATTAACATCGTTTGATTGTGTACAGTTAATTAAACATTTTTGTTCTTATTTTTTGTGTTGGTGTATTTTAATGTTTGTTTGTTATATCTGTTGACTAAAGTTTGTTTAATGTACGTAGCTTATTTATTATGCCGACTGTACTTGTTTTGTATTTGTATACAGGGTGCACCTGTAAAGCAGTTTTCAACTGCGGTTGCCTACCCTGTATTTTTATTTAAAGAAGACATGAATAAATGATAATAATAAATAATACATAAGAGAGAATACGGTGTCAAAGGAACCAAGGAGGAGCCTAGTACCTCCTTGAAGGAACCAACATCCAAATAATTTATGTTTTTATAAATTTATTCATCTGCAATTCGTTTTAGTAATCCATTTCACCAACAACCATCTAGATAATATGCGTTACCAGTAATATTACAATTCAAACTTTGTAAGTATAACTTCTATTAGGTATAATTACTGCTTTGAACCAAAAATGGGTCCCTTATGCAGACCCATGTACACATTTATATTTAGCATGACAATGACTCTACAAATTATGATACACATTTTCTCGAAACCTGAACTTCTTTATGGTACCCTAACAGTAATAATTCTGTATAATGCACGAGTAATACATAATGCACAGGTTATTAACCCCTTGACTACTGGAGTCGGGGTGGTTGTATAAGAAGTATACGGATACTTTAGAATATCGTAAATAACGGGTTAATAATGCATATAATGCATGCTAAATTACTGAATATCTTTACGGAAAGATGTTTTTCTCTGTTATATAAATTAAAAACATAAAATGCCCCATTACAAGTTGAAATAATGTTAATTATATTTGGGGGAACACAGCTGTACACTTCATTAACTATGCTCTGTAGAATAAGTCTGCAAGATTTGTTCTTCTTCTAAATCCCCTTTATATTGTTCAAGCACACCCTCACACCTCCCTTTAGTTAAAGCCTTTTGTTGCGGATTTTATGTTGATGTTTTTAAAGTAAAAAAATAGGACATTAATTCTACTTGCAGTCCGACATAAAAGTAAAATCATACACAATTATGTATTCATACTATACATTCATACTCAATGATATAGAACATTGGCAGTAAAATAATAATGACACGTACTTATAATTAATTTTACTTTTAATTACTTCTATTAATAGTAGTTCAAGTAAAATAGTCAGTATAATAATTTTCCAGGAGGAAAAGGGGAATTTTAACTAATTTTTTACCTAACTCTTGTAAGTTATGTTTCTTCGAGGGAGCTAATATTGCATCAGCCTATAATTATTCATAATCGTCTGGAACAAATCGAACCATTGCCATTTTTGCCCGAGTTCTCACAGGTGGCACAACTTTGTCATGGTTGAAAGTGAGAAGTGAATTTCCACTAACCGGTTAAACTGCTTCGCACCTGTGGAAGTTGTCTGGCCAATTGATGGTTGTGATATGCCAGTGAATTTAGTTACACGCGTTGTTTCTCATCATAACTATCACAGTAATCCATGATAGCATATAAGAACACGCAGACAACGAACAATCAAGTCATCCTAGGATCAAAAGGACACAATATTAAATAATCTTCACACACTCAGGTGGTCTTTATGAAAAGGTACAGGTGCATGTCGCTAGAGCAATATTGACTGTAAACCGACTACCATGGATCCGGACAAGCCTAAAGAATTCGAATCGGCTAATGGCCTACCACCAGCAAGCACATCGTATCCGCACCCACCCGGCTCCGACCCGCATGCTCCGATTCGCTACCCTGCTGAACCAACCGCACCGCCGCAGGAACACAGGGAATCCACGAGGGTGCCTCCATCACCAAAACCATCAGCCGAGGACCGCGGTCAAGGGGGGTACCTGGATGCACCACCACTACCACCACCTGTTACTGCGGGAGACCCTGCCCCCTATGGCGCATACGATGGTATTGGTGCAGAGGCGGGCAATATTCGAGAGAGACATCCTGGAGAGCAGTATCCGCAACTTGAGCATCTTGAGCCAACACCCCAACAACGGGTAAAACACGTTTTTTCTTCTTTCTATACTGTAAATTATGTCTATATGTTCAGTTGTATATCATGTAGTGTCTGTTAATTTATATTGATTTGTTCAGTACTAATCTCCGTAAATTCCGGTAAATCGTCGTTACTGTTGGTATTACATCAGATGTTTAACCTAGGTGCACACGAAGAAACAAGCGTTCAAATTTGCACCCTTGAGGGTGAAAATTGATGTACAATGGCAGCACTTTTAATTTAAGGGTTATATTTTGCATCCAAAATTGGGGTAAGCACCATGTTAACACATGCACATTTAGTGTTTCAACTTTCAATACCCCAATTCGGGGTGCAGAATTATACACTTGCAGGGTCCTGCTATTGTAGCAACATTTTGCACCCCAATTGTACCCTATAGGTGTCAAATGTGTCCATGTACGATTGGTATCTCGATTCCTGATGGCTCGGTCAGATATTAACGGATATCGGAAACGTATGCCCAACGAATATACAATTTGCGAAATTAAATTATCCGGTGATGAAAGTCGTCTCCATTGCTTCATGTACAAAACATAGAACAACGTACATCACCGGACAAGGAACGGACAAGAAACGTATAGAATGGATGGAAAATTTAGCTCTCCGTTTGACATCCGTTTGCGCAATCCGTTGATATGTGACCGGGCTATTAAAGGGACAGGTCCACTTTTACAAAACAGCTTTCAGTTGACGGATGGGGATCAATGTAACACGCAAAAAAAAAATCAGAGCGAACAGCCCTCTAATTTGGATTCTACGAATGAAAAACGAATGCGTCCCTCCATTTAAACTATATATCGGTCAATAAAGGAGTTCACTGATTTAGCATAATATTACAACAATATAGTATAGGTTTTCCCATTCATTTTAACACTATTGTCATTCAATTTCATTAATTCGTCATTCAATTTCGTCCCGAGAAACCAACAGAGCGTAAATCCCAACTTCCATTTCGTCAATGGTCATTCTATTTCGTCATTGGTCAACCAATTTCAAATATTTCGCATTCAAAATCGTCAATTGTCATTGGAATTCGTCTCGGCCACTGAGCGGGTGGTGAATGTTAAGTTCAATTTCGTCATTGTGCAAACAATTTCGTGAATTTGTCATTCAAATTCGTCAGGTGGTATAGCCTTTTGTTGGGATAGGAAAACCAGTGTGTGTGTGTGTGTGTGTGTGTGTGTGTGTGTGTGTGTGTGTGTGTGTGTGTGTGTGCGTGTGCGTGTGCGTGTGTGTGTGTGTGGGTGTGTGTGTGTGTGTGTGTGTGTGTGTGTGTGTGTGTGATGTGTGATGTGTGATGTGTGTTTGTTTGTTTGTTTGTTTGTTTTATTTCCAAATCAAGATGAAACAAAATAAATAAAAAGTCCAGGTTGATTTACTTCAAAAATCTTACAAAATATATAAAACAAAACATAACAACATTACATATATTTCTATACAAAAAATATATAATTGAATGAAGATATGTTTTAAACGTATGTGTGTGTGTGGATGTGTGTGTGTGTGTGTGTGTGTGTGTGTGTGTGTGTGTGTGTGTGTGTGTATGCGTGTGTGTGTGTGTGTGTGTGTGTGTGTGTGTGTGTGTGTGTGTGTTACCCCCTATATAATTAAGGTTACAATTTAACAATTACATCAAGACAATTTATAACAGAAAATTACCTCCTAAATACATAGGACGAATTTGAATGGAGTTTTGACGAAATTGCTTTCGCTTTTATGTGTTCAGCAACTGTGACCGACGAATTTGATTTGCAATTGACGAAAATGTGTGCCTAATGACTAAATTGTGTAGTGATTGTGTTAAATTGATTGACGAAAGACGAAATTGAAGTTGGGATTTCCGCTCTGGTGGTTCCTCGGGACGAATTTGAATGACGAATTAATGAAATTGAATAACAAAAGTGTTAAAATGAATGGGAAAACCTTTACTAATTCTCGTAAAGGTATTGTGAAGCCGACATTTGTTAACGTATGTCACGGAAAAAGATCTCAAAAAGAAAGAATATATAATTACATGTTGTCAGTTTAAGCGATGTTTGGGTATTTTGCTTGGTAAACGCTCACACATTAGTACTTATGCGCGGGTCACGTAGCTAGCGGGGGTCACGTAGGGGTCATGCATACCGATCTGGCACTCCGTGAAATCTATGCACGAACTTACTCACCGGCCGAAAATACGTATGTACCTAATTAACCGACGTCCCTCAGTTTATACAGTTTTAGGTCTATAACTCCACGAAAAAGAGATTTCAAGCCCTAATTTTTTCAGGCATGCTATTAAATGACATTTCCTTTCATATAAGCCAATAACCTCGCAACTTTTGAATTTTGGCTTGCAAAAGTGGATCTCTCCCTTTAAGAATGCTTGTTGCAAATTAAGAAATTGGGTCAACGGGAAATGGTTACCAATTTTATTGATAAACTCATACTTATACAAAAATACACGTTTTCCTATCACACATGGTTTCAATTGCCTTCTGTTATTACTTTTATATTTATTTACTAAGTACGTGCTCCTATATACATGCTTTATGCATACTGAAAGGGATAGTTGAGTTTTGGTAGAGAGAACACAGAGAGAACACATCCCGATTTCATTTTAGGAATAGCGAACCTTCGGAATAACGAACCCTCGGAATAACGGACCTTCGGAATAACGAACCCTCGGAATAACGGACCTTCGGAATAACGAACCTTCGGAATAACGAACCCGATTTTATTTTCGGACTAACGAACCTTCGGAATAACGAACCTGATTTCATTTTAGGTTTAGCGAACCTTCGGAATAACGAACCCTCGGAATAACGAACTTTCGGAACAACGAACCTTCGGACATAGGCGCCGGAAGTGGGGGGGGGGGGGGGGCGGCCGCCCCCCCAATCCAAAAAGTGGGGGGGGGCAAAACGCGTTTTTGCCCCCCCAAAAAGCCCCCCCCCCCTCAAAAAAAAAAAAGAAAAGAAAGAAAAAGGAAAAGAAAACGTGGTATGTATCAGCCAATACTTGTTAATTATAACATTTAGAATCTAAGTTATACATCCATTTAAAGTTTTCGCTGCGCGCTTCGCGCGCAAATAAATAATCTCAGTTTGTTGTTTAACTTGGGTATGGTACGTCTGCGGTAGGTTTTTCTGTACCGGTCCACGTAGTTCACGTGTCGACTGTTATTGCTCTGGCTGTTTGTGTGACGTGCACCAAATTGCACTATTTCAAGTAAATAAATGCAAAACCCTCCCCGTCTGGCTCTGCCCCAGCCCTCGGTCGCATCGCTCCCTCGGGACTCATTTTTGGCTGTAAGCTATGATGTTGGATCATACAAATGTGGCATATTGTTTATGTTTTATGCACCAGATTGCACCATTTCAAGTATATAAATGCAAAATCTTTCCCGTGGGAGGGGGATACCCCCTCCCAAACCCACCCCCTCTAGCTCGGCCCCAGCCCTCGGTCGCTTCGCTCCCCCGGGGCTCATTTTTGGCTGTACGCTATGTTGTTGGATCATGTTTTTATGCACCCGATTGCAAGTCCCAAAATGCAAAAGCTCCCTACCATGCTCCCTTGTGCTAATTAGTCGCTTTATCCTCGCAATACTCGAAGATGGCAACCCTTTGAGCAGTGGTCTACGCAAAATTTTTTTTTTGGGGGGGAGGCACACCTTATGTATTTCTTTGTTTTTCAAAAAAATGTCCCCTTATGTTTTCTATTGTTTTTTCCAAAATATTGGGGGTGCCCCCCCCCTCCAGTGGCGGATCTACGGGGGGGGGGGGGGGGGGGGGGGTTAGGGGGTTTAACCCCCCCCCCCCCCCCTTGGGCTGCCAAGTGAAAATGTATCAGTGAAAAAAAAGTGAAACAAAAAGTGAAAAAAAATCACCTACGGGGGTTCAAAATAGCGAAAATAATTCACGGCTCGTGGACGAAAGTAAAAAAAAAAAGTGACCAGAAATCACTTACGGGGGTTCAAAATAGCAAAAAAAAAATCGCCGCTTCGCGGCTCGTGGACGAAAGTGAAAAAAGGTGAACAAATCACTAAGGGGAGTTCAAAATAGCAAAAAACAAAATTGTGGCTGGACGATGCTCCGCATCGTCATTGGGTCAAACCCGCCCCCCCCCCCTTAGCAAAAAGCTAGATCCGCCCCTGCCCCCCCCCCCGTCGCTACGCCACTGCCTGTGAGTGCGGTTGGGCATGAGCCCCTAAATACATAAATCGTGAGCCCCCTTAGGGTTTTGCCCCCCCCAATCCAAAACTGCTTCCGGCGCGCCTGCCTTCGGAATAATGCAACAGATGTTGGGATTAACGAACCCTATTTCATTTTAGGATTAACGAACCCTCAGGTATACAAAAATTGCGTGTTAGGAATAACGAACCTTCGGAATAAAGAACCTTCGGAATAACGAACCTTCGGAATAACGAAGCGCACCCATGCATAGTGATAACTCCACCATGCTCGAAAGGTATACAAAATTACACACGATTACACACGACTAAGTACAAAACCTGTTATCATTCGAAAGAGCCGTTACAACTCAAGAGGGCGCTCTTTAAAAGCTCATTGCAGAGCCGTATATAGCCGCCTCTGGCTCATTGGTTTCAATAATATTTCATACCAAAGTGGTGTGTGATGTTTTGTTATAATAGTGATTAAATAGAGAGATCATCAACAACTATCTTTTATAAATTATTAGAGTGTATATTTTATTGTTTTTTCAACTGCTCGTTCTAAATTATTGAATTGTTGTGTGGCCCCACAATAACTACAAATGGTTATAATTATGGATATTTCTGCCGCCTCTGATCCGATTATCTCACAACAAATTATTTCGTGCAGCGCCCTCTATACCGAAACTCAACAATCCCTTTAAGAACCCAATTTAATTTTGTTTTAATTCATGATGTTTAGTAGGCCTACTTACTTGCACATGGCCAAATTGTGCTACGTTCGTCATCTCAGTTCCTTTATAAGATTCGTTTGATCAAGAGGTCAGTGATGGACGATGGTGAATTGTTCCTTGTAATGTTAACGTAGTAAATTACTCTAATTATAGAACAAAGATATCAAATTGAAAACAAATAAACAAATTATTTGTAGATCTTCAGGAATGGAATCAGTTTATTAGTAATATAATTTGTGATAACACATGATTCTTGTTTCGTTTTGTAACTATTAATTTGTGAAAGCAGTTTGAAATAAAGAAGAAAAAAAACGTGGTAAAGGAAGAAAATTCCTACGTTAATTTTTAATGTGGGTTTTCCCATTCATTTTAACACCTCTTCATTCAATGCTATACATTTGTATTTCATTTTCGTCCCAAAAATACGGAGAATATGCTAAAGCCAACTTCAATTTCGTCTATTGTCGACCAATTTCACAAAAGGTCCATTCAATTTGGTCGTTCCTCAGGCTTTTTCGTCGATTACAATTAAAAAATTTGTCGGTTACAGTTTACTGAACATATCTGTGACCAACGAATTTGAATTGTACTGGGCGATGTGTGTCAAATGACTGAATTGAATGGACTTTTTTGTACAATTGGTCAACAATAGACGAAATTGAAGTTGGCATTGGCACATTCTCGGCTTCTCGGGACGAAATTGATGTACGCATTTATGATATTGAATGAAAAAAGTCTTAGAATGGACAGGAAAACCTATATACCATCCGCCGATGCCCTTATTCCACGAGACACTGTGTGACATAACATCGGAAAATGCCCTTTTCACGTATTCACCCCATAATCCATATCCCGCTGCCCCCCCAACTCAGCATTATTTAGGGTACGCGTATGCTCATTCCCTCCCTTTGAAAGCACCCCCTATCTCATCTCTATCCTGCCTTGGAGACCCCCCTAAATCCGGAACACTGCTCAATATACACCTAATATATCTCAGGTGAGCTAGCAGAAATTTCAGGAATGTGATCCCGGGATTTGATCAAATTGTCGATGCTATTCAAATAATGAAAACAAAGATAGTGTATAACCCCCTTTTTAAATATCTGAGGTGTCCAAAGAGAGAAAGAGAAAAAACACCCCCTTTACAACAAAAAAATCTCCGGGTGAAAAGACAAATACACCCCCTTTTTATTATTAGTTTTTGAAAAATAATTCTCGGGCCGGACTTTGTCGCGCGAAAAGTACCCCTTTACCAGAGATTTAGGGAACACGCATGCGGTCCCTCCGACCTCGGAGTGGGGGGGGGGGGGGGGGGGGGGGGAATCCATTATTTTATGAAATGGGCTACAGGACATATCGGTGCTAAGTAAACCAGAAGACGTGATGTCATTTCATCATCAAGTTCAGGTGGCGCTGTATAGTGCTATTGTGGTATTTGCAAGAGCACGCCATGCGACAACTATATATTATTCTGCAAAGCGTCTTGCACCCTTCATTCCTTCTCCAGACACTCTCTTATTACTTTATCAGGCAAAGATGTTGATGGACGACCTCTGCCACGTACTAATTACATTGTGTTCAAAGTAAATGTATGAGATGTTTATGTACCTGTTTAAACTCTAGGACCCACTACAAGAGACGGAAAATGGACACCAGGACATTGATGATGAAAACACCAATGCACCGAGACGCGCTGTGACTAAACTCGAGGAGAAGTCCCTCCTGGAAGCGTACCTCCTCTGGTTTCCCCTCGGCATTATTGGACTGCACCATTTCTATCTGGGTCGAATCGGAATGGGCTTCCTCTACATTTTCACGCTTGGTCTCTTCGGAATAGGTAACTTTTGAATGTTTGAGGGGGGGGGGGGGGGGGTCATATACGGGCACATCAGTGTCATCATTGTCATTGGGCAAACTCATGCTACTTTAAGGCAACATAACGTGGTTAATTTAGGGCAAAAACGGGCAAAGGTTATGCTGGTTGACTGAATTGTGCCGCCTGCTATTTACCATCATGACCATATTAACATCATTGTCCTCACGTATATATACTTATTGCTCCTTGCAATGTATTGTTATCCGTATCTTTAGGCTGGTTGACTGACCTGTGCCTACTTCCATACCTGGTAAGGGAGGTCAACGACAAGCGACGCAGGGACGCCGCCAGAGGTTACATCCTGTATGCAGGACCCTATTCAGAGCTTACTGACCGAAGCGTCTCTTCTGCTTACCTGTACTGGCTTCCACCAGTAGGTCTTTTGGGTAAGGAATCAATCCCCATGATATACATTCAGTACATTGTAGAAGTATCAGGAACCCAAGGAGTCTAAGAAGAAGCGAAGCATGCAGGGACGCAGCCAGGGGTCACATTCTGTACGCAGGCCAGTATTCGGAGCACATTGAATGACGACTTTGGTCTAGTCACTTGTAAAGGCTTCCACCAGAAGGTCTTTTGGGTAAGAAACACAGTCCCATGAAATTCATTCCATTTGTAGAAGTATTATGAACGCAAGTATTACAAAGACGATGAGTCAAAGAAGAAGCGAAGTATGCAGGGACACCGCCAGAGGCTACATCCTGTATATGTAAAGACAGCATTCGGAGCTCACCAAACGAAGCGTCTGCTCTCCCTATCTGTGCTGGCTTCCATCAGTATGTCTCTTGGGTAAAAAGTATAAGCTCATGATTATGCATTAAGGCTACATCCTGTATGCGGGACAGTATTCGAAGCTCAATGATCGAAGTCCCTGCCGCCTTGCATAAGAAATTAATTATCATGACATAAGTTGCAAACTTTAGAATAATTAGGAACACAATTATAATGAAGAAGAAGACTTATAAAAAGAAGAATAAGAAGAGAAAAGTATTTACAAAATATTCACTACATCGAGTTAAGTAAGTTGGAAGTCGCTGAACTAAGTGTCTGCTCTACCTACTTGTACTGGCCCCGTCCAGTCGGTCTTTTGGGTTAAACATATGGCGTAGGAGAGGCTTTAATAGCAACACAAGGATAGGAGGCTTATTCTAGCTTCCTAATCTTTTTTAGGGTTTGGGTACGAGACGATTCTTATTAAAGAAGTAGAATTTGTAGTGGTAACACTCATATTCATCTGTTATTTTTCTGTTTTGTAACAGGTGGCCATCACTACTACCTAGGACGCATCTGCTACGGATTAGTTTACACGTTTACTCTCGGCCTCTTTGGCGTAGGCTGGTTCATCGACTTCTTTCGCATGTGGGTCCTGACCAAGCGCGCCAATGAGGACATCAAGACCCTCCGCTCTGGACGTCCCTTGTCGAGAAATCCTGCCGACCGCATGCATCTGGATGACGCATATTTACTGGCATTTCCCCTAGGCTTCCTGGGACTTCATCACTTCTACATGCGCCGATGGTGGTTCGGTATTGTCTACTACTTGACATTGGGCTGCTGGGGAGTCGGCTTCCTCGTGGATCTCTTCCGCTTGCCGTATCTGCTGAATCGAACCAAACGTGAGCTCACCACCGGGGAATGGAAGTACCACTTGGATGACGCTTATATCATGTGGTTTCCTCTTGGTCTCCATGGGTTCCATCACTTCTACCTGCGCCGACGGCTCTGGGGGTGGGCCTACTTCCTGACGTACGGTTTCTTCGGCATCGGGTGGCTCGTCGACCTATTCAGGTTACCGTCCCTCGTGCGAGAGGCCAACGAGCAAAACGTTGGACAGTTGCTACCCAGCCACCAGCATCCTCCACCCGCAGCGACGACATATCATCCAGCCCAAGGAGGCCAGTATTCCAATACAGGCAATGCAGGTCCAACCCAGGGCGCCACCTACGAATCTTTGCTGCCAACATTCGCACAAAACAACATGGCGTTGTACGCGTTCCCTCTGGACCAACATGGACATCCGGTGTGGACGGACGGTGTTGCCTGGAATGATGATCGCCAGAGGGAGACCGTCCAGTCGCAGTATCAGCCGGTCACACGAGTGCTGTCTGAACTACCTCCACCATACAGCCAATATTAAAGGAGAGCCACATGCTGGTCATTTGCTTACCGTTACTGTTAAGTGCATAATTCCCGTCTTTTCTAGCCAATGTTTCCTCTTGTGTATCTCTAGTAATTGAAATAATCATTACTTTTTGAAACTACTTTAATCTATTTTGACTGAACACTTGAGGCTGCCATGTTGTCCACGGTACTGCATGAAACGAAATTCGATTTGCACTAACAAAAACAGGTTACGTTACCACTGAATTAGCATTAGATTCACAAACAGCGGTTACATAACCTATATTTCTTTGTGGATGCTCAGATGCGCTGAGAGGGTGTTTCATATACAATGTAGTTGGAAAACATGGCAGCCTCCAGTGGTCAGTCAAAACAGTAGATTATTTTCTGTTTTAACTGACCACTGTCACTATCATTGTGGGTTAAAAAGCATTGATTATTTCCATTATTAGTGATACCCCAGAGGAAATTAAATATACGACTAGAAATGACGAGCAGGCAACAATTCCAGAGTTTCGTTTCCGTTTCGTTTAAATACTGATGTGTGTGTGTTGTAGAGGGCGCTGTTTATCAATGTGCTACATGCACCGCGTCTGAACATTAGTAACTGTGCGCAGTGCATGCTTAACACTGAGCCAGTGTGTACGTTGCACAATGCGCAAGGCATTCGTAAGATGTCACTCCGCATCTAAACGAATCCATACTGTATTTCAACATTATATACCCATAAGCCATTGTCTTAGTAATACATATATCCCAGATTCTCAGTTACCCGTATACTACCCAGAGCCACTACATTTAACCATACCAAATTCTGCAATGAGTGTAACAGCATAGCCACACAATCTAACCATAGCAACTTCAACCGTGACAATGAGCCATGAACACCAAATGTACCTATATTATTGTTATTATTAATATCATTAATATTATTATTCTCATTATTACTATTATTATTATTAATATCATTAATAGTATTATTCTCATTATTACTATTATTATTATTATCATTATTATTATTATTATTATTATTGTTATTATTATTATCATTGTAATTATTATTATTATTATGATTATGATTCTTATTTATTGTATATATTATGTATTAAAATTAATATGAGTACAAAATATAGCCAATATATTTAGGGTTAGGGTTGAGGCTAGAAACCAATTATTATATCCCTGTAAATTGCATAAATTATTTCCCGGTGAATCTTACAGGAACTCTTATAAAGGAATACATGACAAATATGAAGCGAAAACAAAACAACGTTGTATACAAAGGTTTTTCAACCCATGTTTATAAAAAAAAACATATGATTTGTTCGATTTAAGACTTGCGAAAGAGTGCTCTCTAAAATGTAATCATATAAATATATCTAAAAAACAAAAATGATACCGGTAATATGTTTCACATTGTCATTTCGACTATAAATCTAAGCTTACTTGATCATCATACTGTAAGACTTATTTATACTACTAACAGAGAAGGATCTCTTTGTCTGTCTGTCTGTCCGGCTATGCAAATCGCCATGCCTTGAGGTATGACCCTCATCTTTCAGGTGATGATTGCTACTATCTTTAGTGAGGTAATGGTCAAAGGGTATATCAAATTACATCAAACGAAAGTTGATTTTGTTGGCCGTTTTTTTGTATTTTGTCGTCGTGGAAATAGAAGGGTCTAGAAATATGTTTTGTCGGGAGGGGGCGCTAAACCATGTACGTGCATGATGATCGCGATGATTTGTATTCCACGTACCACAGGCACGGGTCTTCTAGTAGATTAAAAATACAACTCTTCATTTAGATATACCAAACTCACTGAGACAAATTTGAAGAAACGTTGGTACAATTACCGATTGGTGTTAAACAAAGTATATCGCTCAACCTAAAACAAAAATAGAATAGATAACGCTTGGTTATTGATATGTTTTTCTTCTTCTTTTTTAAAACTTTGTAAATAGTTATCCTTTTGTATTAAATACAATAAACAAACAATCATTAATACAAAAATTACACATTTTGTAATTTTTTGATTAATGATTGTTTGTTTATTGTGTTTTATGCTATGTATGTAATGTTGCACAATACATGTATGTGTAAAATGTGCTTTTCGATATTGTACGGACTTGCTGAAGAACAGATATTGGCTAAAACAAGTGAGCGTAGAAAAAAAAAATCAAACTCAAACCAGGTCAAGACGAATCAAGTTCTCATTCGGGTATACCCCCACCCACCTCCAACATAATTTTTTTTTTTTATTCTGCGCAGGCAGAGCCGACTCGACCCGATCCGACTGGTTTTTCAGTCGGATCAGCTCAGTATGCATTGCCTCTCGATTCCGATTTTGCCAATCGAGAGCTAGTCGGAAGACTTTCGCGTCCGATTCAACATCTTGAATCGGCTCCGACTGATCGGGCGCGACTCTAGGCTGAGAATACAATTTCGTATTCTGATACATTCTAGCCTAGGTATTGTGCTGAATGTTGTTGCACTAATTGGTATTTGAGATCATCTTACAAGACTATGTAGTCCACTAAGGAGTAACGGTTGGCAGTTTTTGATCCACATGCTTTTTGTTTTAATCACAGAAAACGTCCTACGCTTCATCAGTGAGAACAGCGTTTGAATGAATAATTGAAACCCGCTCTTCAACATACCTCTTCATGAGTGCATGGTTCCGGATTGAATAAAAAAAGGATGAGCTCTTTACATAAGGTTTTGGTAGAACAGAATTGTAATAACTAAAACTTGTATGTTATTAAAAATACGGCAAATACATCGATGATGCTTGAATGGTAGTACATAAAACATAAACGGTTCGGGTGCAAAGATGTTTTCAAGAGGGCGCCTTACAGATATGCCAGACACTTGAAGTTTCAACAAATTTTTCTTTCAAAAAGTGTTATTGCTCGTGTCAGGGTTACAAGCAGGCCATGGTAGCTGATGCAACCCCTTTTCAGCAAGTAATTCTCTAACCCCAGCTGCCCTCTGAGACGTAGCGTTGTCCGAAAATGCAGCCGAAAATTGTTTCCGTGGGGCCTTCTTGCGTGTAGGAGACAGTAGTTTTACAAAATGTCCCGGTAGACGATGGCGTCGACATTTCCACCTGGAACCACCAGTGGCGTTTTACAGCCATAGTAAATACCTACCACATTGTATAATCATTTTGCTTAGTCTAGATTGATTCCTTGGGCGCAAAAAACAGGAAAAAGAATGAAGTTGGATCTAAAAAAAATAAAAATCACATTTTATGGGCAACAGTGTATTGAATTGAATTGAATTGAATTGAATTGAATTGAATTGAATTGAATTTATTTCCACATAAAAAACACATGCAAATACAAATCAAATAGTATACATACAAGTTAAGTGTGTGGTGGAGCCAATAGAAGCCAAAGGCTTGTCAAGAAAGGCTCCATGATTTACAAAGGTTGAAAGCAAAATAAACATACACATTTCAAAATACAGAGGAAAACAAAAAAACAAAAAACAAACAAATTAAAATAATTTCTGGCATAAAAAAAGAGAGACAAACTAATCAAAGATAGTTTGTGTTACATTAGAACGCATTATGTTGTCAAATTATTCAATAGTATCTGTTTGTATGAGCTTTTAAAATGATTAAGAGATTTACAGGCTTTTATATTATCGGGTAATTTGTTCCATAGAACTGGACCTTCATACAATATAGTTGATTTTGTTCCTTCAGTACGCATCAATGGAGGATGGAAATTATTTTTTATTTCTAGTGTCATAACTATGTACCATCTTATTCAAATTAAAGTAATGTCTAAAATATTGGGGTAATTCACTATGATAGCAAGAGTACATAACATTTCCTGTTTATAATAAAATCATATCATAAATAGATAGGATCTTTGTTTTTACAAATAATGGTTTGGTTGGACATAAATATTGAGAATGTGTGACAATTCGAATTGCTCTTTTTTGTAAAATATATATTCGCTTTAAATTCAATTGTGAGGTAAAACCCCAAATAATACAACAATAACTTATATGCGATGTAATAAATGAATGATATATTACTTTAAGAACATCCTGTGACAAAAAACGTAATTTATTGAGTATACCAATACTCTGTGCTAATTTACTACATAATTGTGAGATATGGCTATTCCATGTTAACTTTTCATCCATTATGACACCTAAAAATTTAAACTCATTAACATGTTGTATAGGACTATTTATATAACGTAATTGTAAATTATTAAAAGAATAATTTCTATAATAACCAAATATCATACATTTTGTTTTCTCAATGTTTAATATTAAGTCATTGGCTTGCATCCAATTGTCTATAAGTTGTAGCTGTACATTCATAGTGGATATTAAAGAATCAATATTATTTCCAGATAAATAAATACACGTATCATCAGCAAAAAGTATATATCTAAGTAAATTAGAACAATATTGTATGTCATTTACATAAATCAAAAACAAAAGAGGTCCTAATATTGATCCTTGGGGCACTCCACATTCAACTGGTTTGTGTTCTGAATTATTTCCATTTAAGAGTGTAAATTGTTGACGAGCATCTAAGTAACTCTGGAACCATTGCAAGGAAAGCCCTCTTATACCATAATGTGATAGTTTAGAAATAAGTATATTGTGATTAATTATATCAAATGCTTTAGATAAGTCAATAAATACGGCCAGTAATTTATCTTTTTTTATTAATTGATTCATTTATATTTTGCACTAATTGTAATATTGCAGTGGATGTAGAGTATCCTTGCCTAAAACCATATTGACATTGAAATAATACATCATATTTATTAACAAATGACATTAATCTACTGTACATACATTTTCAAGTATTTTACTAAAAATAGGAAGTATTGCAATCGGTCGATAATTATTCATGCTATCTTTTGGGCCCTTCTTATGAATTGGAGTAATTCGGGCTGTTTTCATCTGATTTGGAAATATACCTTGTTCTAAAATATAATTAAATATTTTACATAATGGAGAAGTTAGTATTACTATTACTTTTTTAATTACTTGAATATCAATTGAGTCAAACCCAGGACTTGTATTATTTTTCATGTTCCTTACAATTTAAATTATCTCTGTACATGTTATTGGTTTAAAATAAATAGAAGATGCGTTAGAGTTATTTAAATAAGTATTACAACTATTTGTGTAGTTGTGGGTCTGTTGGGCAACTAACGTTTGACCAATAGTTATAAAATAATCATTTAATGCATTAGCCATTTGAATATTATCCATTACCACTTCATCATTTACTTGGAGTGATTCAATTTTTGTACATTTAACCTTTCTTTTTAGTAAATTATTAACAAGTTTCCACATTACTTTCATATTACCTCTAACTTTATTAAACTTATCAAAATAATATGAAGATTTAGCAGACTTTAATTTTGCATTTAATGAGTTCCTAAACATAGTGCACTTTATTTTATTATGCAATGACGAATTTAAAATGAATTTTTTATACAATTCTCTGCGCCTATTACAAAGCCTCTTCAGGTCTAACGTTAACCATGGTTTACTTTTTCTTTTTTTATTATTTATTTTAATTTCTTGCAAAGGAAAATGCTTATCATATAACAATTGAAACTTCTTTAAAAATAAATCATATACATTATCAACATTATTAATCACAATATCAAGAATATACCAATCAACATGTTGTAACTCATTTAAAAAGGACTGTAAATTATTTTCATTAATACACCTTTTATAAACAATATTTTCTTTTTCATTACTTAATTTAACTTGTGAACATAATGAAAGAAAAACAGGTAAATGATCACTTATGTCGGATATCAATATTCCAGATTCAAACTGTCTATCTACATTCATAAAAATATTATCCAAAAGTGTAGCCGATGTTGTAGTGATTCTTGTCGGTTTATATATAGTAGGAAATAAAGAGTTACTAAACATCATATTTAAAAAAGATTATACCTTATTACAACTTTGCAACTTTAATAAATCTAAATTAAAGTCGCCTAAATATTCAAAAGTATTTATATTTGTAATACTTAAAAGATGTTCCATTTCTTCAATAAATGTAATAACAGATTGATCAGGGGGGCGATACAAAACACCAATTAATTTATTTTTATGTTTATCCTGTATTTCTATAAAAAGGTGCTCAAATGAGGTGGGTTGCATCAAATCATCTCTTACTTTATATTTGATTGATTTATGAATATAAAAACCTGTTCCCCCACCCCTCTTTCCTGTCCTGTGATTTGTTATAAATTCATAATCTTCTAACTGATATAAATTAATCAAAGACGTATCATTTAACCAAGTCTCTGTTATGGCTATTATTTTAAATTTATGTTTCAAATCATTAAAAAATATTTCAAGATCATCAAAATTTGTGGGTATACTTCTACTATTAAGGTGAACTAGTGAAAAGCGATCATCATTTACAAATGTCTCATTAAAGTCCTTAACCGAATAATAATTACTCTGTGGTGTACCATCTTCAATATTATCTAACAGAAGAATATTTTGAAGGTTAATAATTGTATTTTTAATTTCTAATGGATTCATAGAATCTTCAAGTTGAAAAAATGAAGAAATTTGATCATTAAATACATTATTATCACTAAAGTGATTAAATGGTAAAATTTCTCCTATACAATTTTGACATAAAACCTTTACATAATTAAATCGACGTGATCCGTGTCTTCCCCGTGTAGTTGAAAAAGTTGTATTTATTAATCTAGGGGGAACATTTTCGGAACAAAGACTACATATTTGATGACCAGTTTTGTATCTATTATTACTCATCATTTATAACGTTAACAAAACTCAGTGTACAAAACATAATGCTATTCCTTATCATGTACAATACGTTTGCCAGAAAAAAAGATATCATTATGGAACAAGCTTACAAAAATCTATCCCCAACCAAAAAAAAAAAAAAAAAAAAAAAAAAATGTATGTATGTAGGCCAATATCAAATTAGTCGTTTGATTATTATTTCGGGCAAACGTACGACATAGCTAAGTGCACTTGGTTTATCAATGTCTCCGCTACCACGTGTATTCGATCTGGGTGAAACTGCGTCACCGTCATGTCCCATGCGTCTACGATGGCTACATCGGATCGGTTGGCGAAAGTCTCGCGGAAGATCCTGTCCTGCTGATAGATATACCACTCGTTGTTCGAAAGCAGGTGAGGCAGCGTTCCGAATTCGCGCGTATTCGCGCTCTTCAGTAGGAACACCGTGCGCGGGCTGCGCGCTAGCAGTCTCGCAACCGCGTCGCGCACTAGCGCCAACCTCTGCGCGAAGTACTCCCTGGAGTGAACGGAGAAGTGCGGACCCATCGCTAGGACGTATAAATCTGGAGTGAAGTCCAGATGATCTAACACGCGGGGCACCGAGCCCAGTGCGCACTCCCTGGATCCTCCGCTTGACCCACGGGCCGGTACTCCGTGAAACTTGTAGAACAACGATATGTTGTATTTGGACTGATACGAGTGACTTATGCACTTGTTGGCTGGTCTGGATTTCATTTTCAGGACTTTTGCCAGGTACCTAAACCACTGCCCAGACGTGGAGTCGCCGTTTATAAACAGGATTTTATTTTGCAGGCATTTCAATAATGCGCGAAGGTCGAATATTTGATTACGACATCTGGTGGAATACCACTTGTCCCGGAAGTAATACCCGGACGTGTTGGCATCAAATATCCGGATCGAGCCCGGTAAGCATGGAGGCAGCTCATTCCAAGGCGTCTGCCACGGGTATCTTCCGTTAGCGTCGCATATACCTATACGTACAACAAAAAGTAAGAATATTTGACAACTTTATATGATTCACAATCCGTATGTTACAGTGTAAAGACTGGGGCACACCGGGTGTTGATTTGTAAATTGTTACACAACACATAACATTGTCTCGGACATAAAAAGAAACGACTATGCATGACTATCAAGCAACTGACAACTCATAATGTAAAACTCAACCAAAATCACTTGGAGCTATTCCACTTCTCTTGTACCTTGTTGTTTGGTTTATAGTAAACGAAGGATGAAATGGATTTTGATTGTTGAAGTGTCTCCCTAATTATGTAGATATATAAGATTGAATTGGAAAGCATCTAATAGACGCTTTCCGACCTCAGTAAGAGTATTCGAATTCGGATACTCAATCGTCCCTATAGTATCCGAATTGGGATACTCCACGTCAACGATCTGGATAAAATCAGACATTGATTTTCTTTGTTTTCACTTGGTAAACATTATTCTTTTGCTCTGAAAATCACACATACCATGATAATGAGTGTCATAATAAGGTATTGTATGATACATACCATTAACGGCCGGATCCGCAACACTGAACGTGCAATTGGTGCATTTTAAGTACGTCTTGGGCCTATTTGAAGCACAGATATAATATACATTATGTATTACTTAAATTGACATGCGCCAAATTATTTGACAATTTAATTGACGATGACGATTACTAGCTAAAGTTAAATTAAACTTGATTTTATTTCTTTCAATTATCAATGACAATATTACTTTTATGATACTGAGATCGGACGGTGTATTGGGGATGTATTATACTAATTATACAGAGTGATTAAGAAAAAGGGAACCAAATTTTCTTGCTCATGTTAAAAAGGTGAATGTTATTTCGCATGATACCAACATAATGTTACGATACCGTCATGTATGAATACATATAGTGAGTCTAAATGATAGTAATGTAAAATGCAACTATGTTGTACAATGCAAGCATGAAACAAATGTGCAATATTAGGCCTTTTTATGAGAGTGATACTCTGTTTTGTTTTATTTCAAACAGGAATTTCACCATAGACTTTGGCCGTTCGCAATAGCTGCAGCGGGAGGTTTAAACGAGTTATGACTGAAAGTTCGGAAATGTTGGTTTAAACAAAATGTGACCGCTTCTTTTTCAGTTAATGAATGTATTTTATTGTTTTCTTGTATTTTGTATTATTTTAAGCCCCAATTTAAACAATCACAATTAGAGCAACACCAAATAATTACCATTGTTTTTTTCTTGCATGGATTAGCTTTTTTGTTATAGTTTATACATAAATCATGAACATTTTGAAATTTTTAGCTGACATTGGTGACATGCAAAGACAAAAGTCGATAGACCCTAAATATAACAATCTATCCGATTTTCTCAAATTGGTTCGGGAAGATGCGCAAAATAGATGACAGTACTATCACATTTCTTCAGCCACAAAATGGAAGAAAGAAATGACACGGTCCACGGCCTAAACAAACAAGTAAGAAGTAATGTTTGAAATTTAAATTTAAACACATATCACTCGGGCATAAACAATAACAACTCTTCAGATTAAATATGTTTTTACCTTTAAAAGACATACAAAAGGGTGGAAAATATTAAGTTATTTAAATTTAAGACAAACTGTATGAAGTAACTAAGCCTCGAAGATGCAAATTTGAGCACAAAAATATTGTTTTGAAAATATGACAATGTTTTGCCAATTTAAGGATTTTCCTCAAATGTAGCGATCTATGCAATACTAAAAATCAACAAGCAGGTAGAGTAACAAGATAGGGCTAAAAAGGGAGAAATGTATTGCTTTTCTCCTTGTACTCTTCATATAGCTAATTATCTTCTTACTGAAGTGTAGGACTACCAAACCACAAATATGTGGGACTTAGTCCTTGGTGGGTTAAAATATTGTATAAGAACTTACGCTTTGAAGAATGCACTCTCTCCATGCCTGAGAAATGTTGGGTGTTGCTCATATATGAGGGCGTTGTTTGACTTATGCCACCACCAATGGTCGCAGGTTAGGTCGGGGTGACTTGGCTTTTTACAAAACCATCCGATGTGTGTTTCGGGATCAGTAAAATCACATTCCCGTTCCTGTAATAGTAATAATGATGATAATAAATAAGTTAAACATTTATAAAGCGCTAAATATATATTATGTTTCTAATAAGCACTGAACCAAAAAATTAAAACAAATTGAGTTGAGTTTAGGCAACAGGTGGCAGAGTCACAGTCGTGTCAAGCAAACATTCAATTTAGGAGTCGAGAGGCTGGGGGTTAAGTCTCGAGTCGAGTCAACATGGGGTTGAGTCACGAGTCGAATGCGAGTTGACAGGATGTCAGGTCTCGAGTCGAGTCAACATGGGGTTGAGTCACGAGTCGAATGCGAGTTGACAGGATGTCAAGTCGAGTCAAAGTGGGTCGAGCTAAGTTAACAGAGAATTGAGTCTACATGCAGTAGAGTCGAGTCGACAGAGGATCGTGTCATGATTTGAGTCGAGTGGTCAGGGGGCGAGTCACGAGTCGAGTCGAGTTAACATATGATTAGTTCGATGCTTTTTTCCTATCATGGTCGGTTCAAGCTGATTATGTTACTTCTTCAACAGGAAACCTGAATAAAAATGTAATATTTAAATCAATTAACTTTTCTACTGGACCAATCGCTACATGTGCCCATAATACACATGGAAGGGTTGCTCCACAGGGAATGGAAATGGTGCAAACAGTGGGTGTGGGTTAGTATAATTGTAACCTCTGACGGTGAAAAGCGTTTAGAGATGATACTGTATAATGGTCGCTTTACAAATCGGACATCATTATCACGATTCCGTACACCGACGCGTCGGTACAATTTGTATATCACAATGCTTACAGTGAGGGAGCGATACGGATGGAAGGATCAATAAATCAAAAATATGATCGAGTCGTAAACACGAATATTTTGATGGTAAGGACATTCACTCACTTGACTAGCCACATGGTCAATATTACAGGTTGTTGACTCGGTGATGTTGCCGCTCTTGAATATACCTATGTAGGTGCCCCGGTTTGGGTATTCCCTCGCAATGCGGTCTATGGTCCGGCTGGCGCAGTCTCCTTGGACCAACATCACTAGCACTTTCACTTCTCCTGGCCAGCGGATCACGAACTCTGCCAAGTAGCTGCCGTTGTTGTAGCCTACGATCTCACCGTCCGACCTCGACGACGCTTTCACACTGCTAGAGGCTATCTTGGCGCGGAAATATGCGCCACCCGATCGTTGAGGGCGGTCTCGGTTGTCCCTAGCTTCTATCAGGACTTTTATCTGCTCTCCGATGGTATACTTCTTGTTGTGGTTGAGTATTCGATACGTGGAGTAAAGGGCACTAGTACAAGATGTTGGATCCATCTAGGGAAGACAAATGTCACATATTGCTAGTAAGATAAGACAATGTGTATATAATATATACACATTGTCTTTCTCAATGAGCAATACTGATAATAAACAGTAATTCCTGTAACCTCCTTGATTGCTAATGGGGCGTTCCCACTGACGTGCGAATGCCTCGGTCACACCTTTGCGTATTGGGCTTGCGTATTGCTGCGTATTGCTCGAACGCAGACATACGCAGATACACCCAATAAAGCGCAATGATGCGAGCTCACTTCGTACTCAATACGCAGACAAGCGCAGGGGCCTGCGTATGTCGCTCGCATGTTTTAAAATTTTCTAAACTCTCGCAAGCAAACGCAAGGTCAATTTGCATACGAGCGGGAGCGAGTGACAACCCGTGAATGCGAGCAACAGCGAGCGACAGCGAGGTGACCTAGCGCAGGTATACGCAATCATTCGCACCTCATTTTTGGAGCGCGTGTCACTGGGTATAGGTGCGTATCCCACACGATCTACCTCGCTGTAGCTCGTTGTCGTTCGCATGATTGCGTGTATGGTTGCGCTGTTGCTCGCACACCGCTCCTTGCAACACGAATCACTGCGATAGCCGCTCGCTTTGCTGCGAGTCTCGCTCGTATGCCACTCGCTATGCTGCGAGTATAGCTCGTGCGCCATTCGCTTTAGCTCGCTCTCGCTGGTTCCCGCTCGCTTTAGCTCGCTAGCACTACGATTGGCTGCCTAGCAGCACGATTGACAATAAAAGACGGGGCGCCACACAGGTTGTTATACTCCTGATATAACCTGATTAAAAGTTAAAATGTATCAACAGTTTATACATTAAAATAACGTGGATAACAATGATAATAATGCTAAATATGTATGATATGTTAGTGTGGAGTACGTTCCATATGCAATGTATGTTGACAATATGTATTCATGGTATTGAACTTGCATATTTAAACCAGCATTTTCAGGGTTTAATTTGTGATACTTCGGTAGTTTTATGCAACTTGATTCAAAGTTAAAATTGATTAATAATCTCTGTTCTTCCGTATTGTATTTTAGAAGAAAATAACGCGGATAACCATGATAATTAATTAATTATGCTACATAATTATGCAAACTGTTGAAAGTATGAAGTGTTCTAGTATTACAGTTCTAAACCACCATTATCAGTATTTATTTGTTGATATTATACTCCTGATATAACCTGATTACAGGTTGAAATTGATAAATAATTTATGTTCCGTTTTGTATTTTAGATGAAAAAAAACGCGGATAACCATGATAATATTACTACGATGTATGATGTTGGTATGGCCTACGTTCCATATTCAGTGTATGTTCACAAAATTGTGTTTCTTTAATATATTTATTATATAGTGTGTTCCAGTATTATCAGTATTTAATTTGTGAGATTTTTGTGATTTTTGATGCTACTTGATTAAAAATAAAGTTATAAATAAATGATCTGTTTGATTTTGTGTTTTCTAGTTTTGTGTTTGTTGTTATAGAGTGGTGAATTGTGATGTCATAAACATTTTTTTTAGAATTTACAAATCTGAATGATTATTTTTTTGTCAATATGCAACAGTGTTAAAGCGCTCTGGTTCATAAATTAATGAACCAGTGCACTATAACAATGATTGCCCATTGAAGTCAAATTCACTCGGATGGGCATATCTCAGCCAATACGTAACCTATACCTTTGATATTCGGTATTTTGACATTATTTGGTATGCTCTTTCTGAAAATGAAGTCCAAATTTGAAAATTCTAAAAAGGTATTTTTATGACATCATGGCTTCTGTACTCTATTACTGGGATAATCATGACAAAAGTAACTTAAAATAAAAGCAACCATGTAGAACCATTTATAAATCAAATTGTACACCCATCCAGATGAGTCTTTTATTTATTAATTTGTTTTCCTTTATTTTATTCTGCAGGGTAGGCCTGTTCAGTTATGCAAAACTGCTTTACAAAGGCGCCCTGCAGTTTAACTTGCATGTTGACAAACAAGAAAATATAAACATATATACATTGAATTATGATAATTAAAAGCGAACATAAATGATGGGGAGAGTGAATATAATTATACAAGACATCATTAAATATATACACGCCTACCCAGCTAGCCACCTGACGTCGGGCCGATGTCGGAAGTTGGTTGCCGGATGTCGGCATATCGCCGTTGGCTCGAGGTTAAAATGTCCGCCAGCCCAACATCGTCACGACGTAATTTTTGTGATATATTGGCATAACGTCATTTTCCGACAATGGCCCAACATCATGTCATGAGATGATGTTGGGCCATTGTCGGAAAATGACGTTATGCCAATATATCACAAAAATGACGTCGTGACGATGTTGGGCTGGCGGACATTTTAACCTCGAGCCAACGGCGATATGCCGACATCCGGCAACCAACTTCCGACATCGGCCCGACGTCAGGTGGCTAGCTGGGTAATAATATAGCAGTTAAGTATCATCTATTATAAAATGAAATTCAAATCAAGATAAAGCTTTATATTGTTTTTATCAAAAGTTTATTTAGATACAACTGTTGTTCTCTTTATATGATGTTCGGCCCTGTCCCAATCAAAACAATGGCCCGTATTCTACCAAATTTATCAACATTCCCAGTGCCAATGCTGCTATAAACAATTAGGAATTTGTGTAAAACACTCTTTACACATATCACAGTATTATATCATCTGACTTAGTAAAATACGCGTCGGTGATTGGCTAATCACGGGTCATGACAGAGGTGTCAATTTTGTTATGACACATGGCCAGAGGTTATGACACCCGGGTGTCATAAATCTCTGGAGCGCGCTGCAAAAGAGATTACATTATGACGTCACAATAAGAGCCTAAGGTACACGTATAATCTACGCGTACCGTATGTTGTTTTGGCATTTCATTTTTAAATTCATGATTTGTATTAGCCCGCGGATTTAGCCAGATGATATAACAGTTGTTAACTTTGTCGTCGGGAAAATCACGGAATGTTCCCTCGGGATTTCAAATGCTATTCCGTGAAGACCTATTTACTCTTCCCTCAATAGCATTTGAAATCCCTCGGATGGGACATTCCGTGATGATCCCTCCACCACCAGTTAACAACTGTACAATGATACATCATTACCAAAACATTTAATAACACAAATATAACAGAGGAACTAAATTTAACGACTGTTAATGCAACATTACTTGTAACTGTGAGTTAATAATTATGTCAACTCTTTCACTCCTGCCAATGAAAAGAACCAGGAATTGCTGCTTACAACAGATCAACATTAGAACAGCTTTACTGCTCACTTCAAGTTCAGAATTAATTTTTTTTAAAAAAAGAAAACACGGTATTTTGAGCTTTTAAGAGGGCATAACATCGAATACATTAATAAGGAAATGAATCGTATAATAATGAATGAAATACATATGTAATTGTATGCATAAACTACACCATTATATACTAGGAGTCTTTTAAGTCTTTAATTTATGCGGTTGCTATAGAACAGAGTCCGCGATGATGATGCTGCATCTCGGATCTGGATGAGAGGGTTCATTGTCGAGGAGACTGAAGCACATGACGTCATTGGATTCCTCCTCGCTCTTCTCTACTGAATAATGTTAAATGAGATTATCCGCGTTAAATTAAACGGTTGCTGACATTGGCTGATGGTCAGGTAAGCAGTTGAAATGTCGTCGATACCGATGAGTTGGGCTGGTGAAATTCTGACCATCAGGCCTGCATGAATCCAGCATTCAAATCTTTGACTCCTGCCATGGAACAGAACCAGCAGGGCTGTTGTAGTAGGCCTTGATATAATTTCTTTGGGCCTGAGCTGCCTGAGTAGCAGAGCGACCTCTAGCCGGTTGCCTAAGTTCAGCCAGGGTCTGCTCTCCTCGCCAGGAACCGGGCACTATGTTATGTTCGGCGTCCTCCCTGTCCAATGCTGAATTCTGGATGGAAGGATAGCGGGTTCGCATCAGGTTGTGCAGGCATACACATGCCTGTACCATGGTCCGGACGGTTGAAGGGTTTTGCCGGAGAGTGGTGAGCAGGCACTGAAATCGGTTGGCAAAAAGGCCGAAAGCATTCTCCACCACTCTCCTGGCTCGGGATAGCCGGTAGTTGTATATCCTCTCTTCTCTAGCCATAGCCGTCCTTGCATACGGCTTCATTAGCCATGTTCTCAAGGCAAATGCCTCGTCTGCCACAATGTAGTATGGGGTGTCCTCATCATCATTGGGCATGGGCTCTGGTTGAGGCACTCCAAGGGTTTCAGATTCGAGGCGTTGTTTCAGTTCACATGCATTGAAGAGCTGGGCATCAGAGGTAGAACCTTCGGATCCAACATCGACCCACAAGAATGTGTACTCGGCGTCGACCAGGGCCATGAGTACAATAGAGTAAAAACCCTTGTAGTTATAAAATCTTTCCATTCTTGTGGGCTGGTAGGGCATTCACCAGCTCGTCTCCATATTCCTCAGTGATGGCTGTGCATACCTCACGTACAATGAGTGAAATCGTATTGTGGGCAACTCTGAAGCTATACATGAGTGTTTTGTAGCTGTCACCCGTGGCCAAGTGTCGAAGGGTGATGGCCAGCTTCATTGCGGGCGAGAGGGCTTCCCTGAAGAAAGTGTCCTGCTTCTCCAGTCTTTCGTGTAGCCTCTGCTCTAACTATTTGAACATTGCCGGGGTAACCCTCAAAAAGTTCGTGAATGATTCTTGGTCCTCGTCTTCCAGCTCTCTCATCAGTTGGTCAAATTGTCCCTGGTCTTTCCTCCGGCAGATCCAGGACCGCACCCAACAACTTCGAGTGACATTTCGTCGATGCAGCTCAAGGAGCAGTTTCCCTTGCTCATAATCATCATTCGCCTCTTCTTCTTCCAGCTGAGCCAAAAGCTTAAGCCTTTGCATGGCAGAGCTCTGTTGCAGGGCCATTGATGTCATCAGATTAATTTTCTTGTTGATGTAGAATCGTCAGAAGCTTAGATGCTTATGCCCGTTCCTGCAAAATGACCAATTTTTATATACCGTCGCAGCCCGAGCGAGCTAGTACGCATCAGATCGAGTTGACACGCAACAATACGAGCGGCACTCGAGCTAAAGCGAGCAAATACGCAATGATACCAACTGGTGCGAGCGGCTAGCGAGCGGCAAGCGAGCAAAGAACGAGGTCCATACGCAATGAGGCGAGCACACCTCGTATTGAATCGTACTGCTTCGAGCAACAGCGAGCTAAATCAGGACAATAGGCAACCATAGGCAGCCGTAGGCAGTCTCTATACGAGCGGCATACGAGCTACATACGAGCTACATACGCAATAGTGTGACTGCAAACTTCAAAATCGCTGCGTATTGCTGGGTAAGGCTGCGTATTGATATACCCCGTCTAGCGCAGCAATACGCAGCAACATACGCAAAGGTGTGACCGAGGCAATATAGATTGGCCATTCGTAGCTGATCGTAGAACTTCTCTGAAATTTCAGGTTTGGATACGAGGTGATGCGAGTCGATACGTTCTGTTGCGATTTGGTGCGCTTGGATGCGATATGGTCACGATTGGTCAATATCAGATGACACGATATGTCACGATCTGGTCTCCCGTTCAGATACGATCATATACGTTCCGATAGGATTGTCCCTATTGAGTCCACGATTGGGTCTCGATGTGACACGATCATCACGATCGGGGTCCCCGATTTGGGACGATCGGGTACGTGCAGATACGTTCTGATACCTTCCGAAACGTTCATCACGAACCGATGAGCTCTGTTGCGATAGGATACGATTGTAGTCGCGATGTCTTTCACGATGAGGATCGAGAGTGATCACGATTTGAGCTACGATTGGACCCCGACGGATATATTTATACAGCCCGACTGACCATGGACTTTATTGATTCTTAACAATTCAACCCACAACCATTGATGATGGCAGAAGTTGAGGAAGATGGCAGAAGTTGAGGATGATGACAACGTGACATTTGCTGTATTACTGTATGCTCACATTATCGCCAGAGAGGAAGAAGACGAGCAGCAGCCAGACCAGCCACAACCCAACCGCAAAGGGCCAGGAGAGCTGCAGTCAGGCAGTGCTGATTGCGACCATGGCTCACAGAGGAGAGAAGAGGAGACAACAGCTTGGCCAGTTCTCCAGCCTCCTAGACACGCAATTGAGGCTGGAAGATCCAGTAGCGTTCCAAAAATACACAAGTTTAACACCACAGCTCTTCGGTGAAGTCTTGCAGAGGGTGGCCCCAGCAATCGAGAGGGAACTCACCAGTTTCAGGCAACCCCTCTCACCTGGACTGACTGGCAGTGACATTGAGGCACCTTGTCACTGGAAACAACTATCGGTCACTTGCGTATGCCCTCAGGTGTGAAGTGTCCAGCATCTCAGAGATAGTTCCAGAAGTGTGCCAGACAATTGTGCAAGCGTAAAAAGATGAGGTGTTTAGCCTACCTGTGACCCCTGAAGCCTGGACAGCCGTAGCTAAGAGCAGATATGGAACATCCCCCACGCCATTGGGGCCCTAAAGAAGCCACACCACACTGGCAGTTTGTACTACAATTACAAAGGCCTTTTCTGATACCAATCCTGGCGATGGTGGATGCAGATTGCAAGTTTGTGTGAATCGAGCTTGGTGGAAAATGTCACATGTCAGATGCTCAGATATTTGGTGACTCTGAGCTGTTCAACGGCCTGGAAGAGGAAGCCCTAAGACTCCCCCATCCTGCCCTCTGACTGCAAGTCCTGATGACCACCAAGACATGGCGTTCTTCATCCTGGGGGATGACGCCTTCGCACTCAGGAAATACCTCATGACGCCATGCGGCACTTGTTGCTGCTGCTGCAAAGGAGGACACATTTCTGGCATCCACCGTCTCAATGTGAGGGATCAAAGAGGAGGACTTATCCCACACCCACTTCTCTGTGCTGTACATGGCAGTAATGACATCTCCTCTTGACCCACTCTTCTTGGCGCGTTTATTTAGCCGGCCCATCATGGTCCTCATGCTTGTGTACCATGTTTTAAGTTGCGCCACAGTAGTGTCTATCGTGGCAGCCTGTGCAGCCCAGAGATCCTCCTTCTGGGTGACATCCTTGAAATCCGCAAGGCGTTTGCTGTAGAGGACCTCATTTCTCATAAGGAACTCGATGATTTCCTCCTTTTGCTTTTCAGTAAAGGCAGTAACTGTTTTTGTCTCTCTTTGCTTTCTGGGTGGGGATGGTCTCCTCTCCCTCGTCTGGTGCTGGCTCTGGCTGGACTGGTTCAGGCTCAGGAGGTCGGATAGTGTGGCCCTTTCCCCATCTCTCAAAGGCTTCAAAATTACAAGCAAGAGCAAGTTGACAGTGACGATGTGGTCGCTTTAAGTGTAGATCGCTGAATGAGGCGCATTCAATCTTGACCGGTATATATATGGGCGCGAGATCTCATAACAGATCGTGAACGTCCGTGAAAAGCGTGACTTATCGTATCTACTCGCATTTACTCGTATCTACTCATATCAACTCGTATCTGCTCGTGAGTCATTCGTGTTAGGTCGTGAACAATGATACCCGACATAGCGTCACAAATCGTGACAGATCGTGGGAGATCGCATCACATCTTAACAGAGCGTGGTGTTTGTCATTTCCAAGGTTGATCCCGATCACCACGATTTGGAAGCGCGATTAGATGCGCTTTGTTACGATCCAATACGATCCGATGCGATGATTACGATTGATAATTAATCGTGTTGATAGTAGACATTTTTTGAACCGTTTCAAAAATTTCCTACGATCAACACGATTGCCACGACTGACCTCACGATCTAATAATATCTGATACGATCACCACGATTACTCCACGATCGGCTACGAATGGCCAATCGTGGCGATCGTAACTAATCGCACGACAGTGGGAACGCCGCAAAACGTGTTTGGATCAGACCCCGGGGGTCACTCTCATACAAATAAATAAGTGATAATAAGGAAAAAATCCAAACACTTGAAAACAATAAAATACAACAGGAAATATGAGAACAATGAAATCATCATAAAACAAACATTAATTGATACAAAAACAAACAAGCAATAAACCATTATACTTGAAACAATTTTTAAAATTTCCAATACACATGTGTGGCCAAAATTAGTATAATAATTAAGAACAGAGCATAACCATGATAAAACAATCAGCAAAAGTGTTAAATGCATACATTTCAGAAAAAAACACACTTCATGTTCTTATTATCATTGAGGCATATGCAAAAGTATTCTTGTCGCAAGCCCGTCACAGATGCAAACCTGTGAATCCTTCAAGTTGACTTAATTATAGAATCATAGCTTTTGCTTGTAAGCAACTGCTTGTTTTATGCATACCGATTCAAGCAAAAGACTAGCTAGAATGGGGTGGGGGGGGGGGGGGGGGGTGGGGGGAGGGTGGCGACAGGATACGAAGGGAGCTTTTCAGGGAACGATGTTTACACTTATCTGCTTCCCTATAATACAGATATACATGAGTTGGTCTACCTTTTCCCCCCAAACTGTTCACATATACTAATAATGTCATTGTAAAGCGCGTACATATGATTATCAATCATATTAGGCGCTATATAAATAGAGTAAATTTTTATTATTATTATTATTCTACTCTCCTATATATTTTGTGGGTTAAATAATATTCTTCAAACTTGACAAATGCTTTAAAGGGATCAAGTAACATTGTCAAAATCCACAAAACGTATTAGATTTCTAGTGGTTCTCTCATACATTGTTGTATCCTTAATTCCAAGAGAAGCATGGAACATGTTTCAGTTTTACGAATTTCCCTTTTGTTAGAAAGGTATTTACGATTAAAGAGTTCAGATTTTTAATCATCCACTGGATACTAACAACTGTGAACAAAGCTAGTGCAAAGGGTAAGCAAATGCAATGATTTTAAGCCACGAAAGATTTGTCGTCGTACGACACCCATTTAGTCGTACGACTGGTGTGCGACTATCATACAACATCGCAAAACAAGCCACGAAATCCCCCAAATGTTCGTCGTGAGCCTGTCGTAGGTCCAAATTGTGATCACCAGGACTTTGTTCCATCGGCAGCACCACTCACCTCTGGACCAGAGTCGTTAACGTTAAGATGTATCTCGGAGCTTCCATCTGTTGCGTGTATCATAGGGGACTCCAAGTACCGAGGCACCGTCTTTCCCGCGACACCGCGAAGTCTCGCCCCGACAGGGTGTTGATAGCTGAGACACAGGTACGCAACGATGATCAAAGATATCCCGATCGCGGTTACGACAGCGAAACGAACGAAATGTGTCCTTGGCTTCTCCATCTTGAGAATCAGCAATTAAATTTGAAGAACAATATAATTATACCCGTGGTGCGATGAGGCGGTGATTCATATAATGAATGCACGTATGATTATTACAGGCACAATTAGTTCATTATGATCAATGCCAATGTGCAATGTAGTTGATTTGAAAGTCTTAGTACTTACATAGCGCAAAATAACATGAATAGCATGCATTTATTAAAGCAAGGTAAGTACACAAAAGAGGCACGTACGTACGCTGTCTAACATATTCATCGCCCGCTTCTTCATATTCAACATGTTCAAAGGCAGGTGTATATGACCATGTTTGTTGTCGAAGCGCTCGAACAATGACACCTCCGTTCGTGGCGTTTCAAGCACATTTTTAGCATGGTGTATGGGCCATAGGCGTACCCAGGGTGGGGGGGGGGGGGGGAGGGGGGGGGGGGTCAACCCCTCTTTGACCCAAAATGACTGTTTTTGGGGGGTTTGAACCCCCCCCCACCCACTTTACCAGCTTGTAGCTGGTCTCAAGACCACATATCAGCGGTCTTGACCATCATTACGCCGATGGCCTCGACATCGAAAATTTGGAACGAACCTTTGAACAATTTCAAAGGACACCCTGCCGCCCTCACACCCGCTTACACGATTCTCAACCAATGGTCTCGGTCTATACGCCTACGTTCATTATTTGCTTTTCCGCCTTGTAGGTTTGATCAAATATGCATAATTAAAGGGATAGTTGAGTATTGGTAAAACTTAACTTTATTAACCAAACCTGCACCATTACCGTACAAAATAATAATTATAACTTCACCATGGTCGAAAAGTATACACAATTACAAACGACTAAGTAAAACCCCTGTTATGATTAAAAACAGAGCCGTTACAACTCAAGAGGGCGCTCTCTAACAAAATAATTTGTTTGAGCCATTTTACATACAGAATTGTACATTTAATGTTTTGTTAAAATAATCGATCTTAATAGAGATAATTTTTTTTAAAACCTATTCAGATTTGTTTCAAAGTAGTCTTTAAGGTAGGTATAAGGCATGGTTTTCTGTCAGAATTTTCGGTGCTTTTGCCCGAATATTGCCCGTTTTTCAAAATTAGATTTAGCGCCTTTTGGAACTAAAGCATTACATTATAATGTTACATTTAGACGAGGAACAGAGAGAAATGTCGATTGCCGCGAATGGAAAATATTGGTTGAGTGATATTGCTATTTTATTTATATATTCTGTGTTTGCTGTCAGTTCTCATGATTCGTATTGACAACCCAGAGGGTTGTTGATCAACGTTTAAAGGGATAGTTGAGTTTCTGGTAGAGAGAGTACAGTTTTAGTCAAATGCTGAATTTTAGTAACCAAAACTGTTCACCATTACATTACAAAACTACTAGTTATAACTCCACCATGCTCAAAAGGAATAAACAAATTACAAACGACTAAGTAAAAAGCCTGTTATCATTAAAAAAAGAGCTGTTTAAACTAAAGAGGGTGCTTTCAAAAACGCATTTGTTTAAACCATTTTAAATAAAATATTGTGCATGTGATGTTTTGTTGAAATAGTGATTAGATAGAGAGATAATCAACAACTCTCTAAAAACATCTTTTGACAATTTTGAAAAGAGGAAGCATTTTAAAACAAATGTTAACGGCTGGTTCAAATTGTCGAATAATTGTGGGGCCCACATTTATTACAAATGGTTCTTTCCACATTTGACACCTCAGTTTTTCATTATCTAAAAAAAAAATATATTTTGTGTAGCGCCCTCTCTACCAAAACTCAACTATCCCTTTAATTGTTCTTGCACGATTTACATTATTATAGCATACTGTATAGCACACAATCATATGAATAACACTAGCATACAGCGGCCACACACGCATCGGACCGGTACGTCATTAATTCTACTGTCTTTAATGCTTTTCGATGTTCGATCTTTAAGAAGTTGCTTTTATTCGCCAATATATGTGAACAATGTAATGATGTAAATATAAGAGTGTTTCAGAACCATAGGCTACGCGGCAGCGGGGAGGTGCATGCATGTGGGGCGGGGGTGGGGGGGGGCGAGGTATGCTTCATCCCTAGACCCCCCCCCCCCCCCAATTGCACCTCCCTGCCGCCGTCGTAAGCCTATGGTTCTGAAACACTCTAATATTGACATTATTATACATTTTCAATGTAAGATTTATTCAAACAAGATATGAACAGGGATAAGCATTAAAGACAGTAGAACTGATGTAGAACGCACCGGTCCATGCGTCTATGGCTGTATGCTAGTAATATTCAATAGTATCGTGTGATATATGTATGCTATAATAGAAAATTAAATGAGAACTATGTTTGAAATTTAATTACTATTTTGGTTAGTAATTAGAGTTGAGGGAATAAAATTCACCTGCAACATGAGAGCACCGCTCGATAACCTTTTTCTTCTTCTAGATTAGAAATTTCTTCAGTCAATTTTTTCTGACTCAGATGTATTGCGTTTTACAAGCATACAAGGGCTTTTCCCTACGAGGAGGGAACTTATCTCGGTTCAAATTCAAGCTATAACCCTTGACTGCTTGCAGCAAATTTTGATCAGATGTGTATTACACCAGTTCTGATAAAATGGCTTCAGACGACCACCGACAATACTACATGTACCTGTAGAAATAGAGCAATTTAGAATCGAGGTACTTACCTCTTTGTGTTTTTGCTGTTGGCAGTGGGTCTACTTCCTTGGCCCCGGGCCTGGCCTCCGCGGCTGCGGCTGTTGCTTGCATCTGCCCTGGCTGCTGTTGGCGTGAACGTGTGCGGTGGTTTCCCGCGCCACTGTCTCCGTCCTAAAAAAGGGCGGACCAGACGAACCCGATCTGGGGACTGAATTCCCGCTGTGATCCGAGGGACCCAGCCCGCTTGCTTCAGTGTGAAGGGCGTCTCGATGGATCTCCATACCTCTTGTATGGATGGAACGGAGGCTGTCTGACCTTGTCGAGACCGCATCACGCCAGCGGTGGCACTTCCTCTGATTTTCTATGTCCTTGACTTGACGACCAAGATCATCCCCGAACAAGAACTTCGTGACCTTGTTGGTATGCTTTGTGAGATGCTGAAATTGCTGTTAAGTTCAGGTTTTATCTGTCTTTCCTGAGTCAATTCAGGGCAAAATTTGCGTCGCACAGAAGAGCTAGCACAT
This sequence comes from Echinarachnius parma, assembly GCA_037951105.1. Classification (NCBI taxonomy): domain Eukaryota; kingdom Metazoa; phylum Echinodermata; class Echinoidea; order Clypeasteroida; family Echinarachniidae; genus Echinarachnius; species Echinarachnius parma. Next base: position 45,619 of record JBAMJV010008308.1, read on the forward strand.
CTTGCTGTGTGTCGGACATAAGTCCCGGTCCAATGTGTGCGCAGACGCATTCAGACCCTTGGTCAGCGATCTCTGGATAGTTTGCAACCGTAGATCCTTACCTCTGGCGTAGGATGGGAGGTTTTCCAGATTGAAGCGTTTACTTTAGAACATCCAGAAGTGGGCAATTATCGGGGCAATGATTACCTTTCAGCCGCCTCTGCCAAGATTTTTCTTCCATTTTATTACTGGTCATGTATGCGATCGTCTCCGCGATGTCCTCATCAATGGACTCGCCAACCTCGGCGGCAACTGCAAATTTAGCAGCAATTGGGGGACCTTGTCCTGCACCACTTTGACGAGTTAGGCTTAGCCGCAGCATCATGGTCATGGTGCTTACATCATCATCACGATCAAAATCCATGTATTGAGAGCCGTCATCGTTGACATCGGGCTTCCCGACGTCGTAATCGATGTTGTCGAATTCGTCCAGCTCCCTGGTCCTGGACCTAACCGGCCCCTCATCACTGATGAGGCTAATCCCACTTTGGTAGAGCCACCAGACGCCGGGATGGCCTGCATGACCCGCTCAACATGGTCTCAAGTTTGACAGTCTTGCAAAGACTGCCTCGGTCCGTGACCCCACGCGATCTATGAGCTTTGTCACTGCCTGGCCCGGGCGCGGGCGCCTTATCACGGCCCTTGGCCTCTTGGCTTTGTGATCTTATCACAGCCCGTGGCGCCGGCGGCGGAGTTGTCAGCTCCGTAGATATATCCATGGGCATGCGGCCATGTCGTGGATTTTCGATGAAACGGGGAACTTTTCCCCATCGAAACGTCCATACCCCTTGGGAAAAAAGACACTAGATGAGGTCTATGGATAATGAATATATCAAATGTCCGGTAAATAAAAACCAGAAACTAACCGATGTGGTCGCTAATAAACGATTAAAATGCGCAAATATTTGTGCGTCACAAATACCTAAATGGCGACGACGATAATGGTTGCGCACGGCACGAACGGGATCTCACATGATTCTCGAAAACGAGAATTACGTTATAAAATAATGTAAAATCGTTCAAGAACAATAAACGTTGATCACAAACCTTCTGGTTGTCAAATACACATCATGGGAACTAACAGCAAAACATATTATATAAATAAGATAGCAATATCACTCAACCAATATTCCCATTCGCGGCAATCGACATTTCTCTCTGTTCCTCGTCTAAAGCGAACATTTAGTTCCAAAAGCGCTAAATCCACTTTCCATAAAAATTGAGTTAACGATATATCTCATGTATAATCTACGTAGCTATCTAGGAATCACATTTTACGACAAATAACTCACTCAAAATCAAATATAACAAATTCAATTTCATATTCCCATGTCATAGGCACGTGTACAAAGTGGGACAAAGAGAACCTGTTTTCCTCGGAAGTTGAACAAGGATTTAACTGCTTTTGGTTGAAAGCTCTTCTATGTAGAGCTTTATAGTTCCAAAAGGCGCTAAATCTACTTACAAATTGAGTTAAACGATATCTGTACATTAAATACGCTACGTATAGCTTTCTCGAAATTTACTGCAGTTTGAAGGCAATATATATACTGTACTAACGGCAATATTCGGGCAACAAACACCGGCCCGATATTCTGGAAAAACACATGCCTTATTCGGGCAAAACCAAATCATATTTGGGCAAAACCATGTCAAATTCGGGCCAACCATGTCATATTCGGCAAACTACTTGTTGTTATTTGGGCAATGTCATCTTATTTTCGGGCAAAATCGTGTTATTTTCGGACTAAGCCATCAACAAACGTATCATTTTCTGGGGCAGCAAAAAGGCGAGACCCCTTTTTAAATAATTAATTATTCTTGTCAGGCTGAAAAGTCAGGAAGAAAATTATTCGGCAAAATGCCCAAGCGGCTCAGCCCCCTGTGAAAACGATGCAACTCGGCAAACAAGTCAAACCCTCAATTCCGGCAAGAGCATGTCATATTTAGGCAAACTCACGTCATATTCGGCCAAAATCGTATCACATTTCGGCAAAGCCATGTCAAAAACAAAAGTAGACTGTCATATTCTGATACCTACCCTAGGCTAGGGGACATCATTCAGCAGATTACGCTAGGGTCCCTAGCGTAATCTGCTGAATGATGTCCCCAAATTTGGTAACTGTGAACATCTATTGCTAAAGAGTCTCCTGTTAAAGGGATAGTTGAGTTTTTTGTATAGCAGGCGCTACACAATGTTTTGTTTTTTAAATTTTAAAAATATTGTTATAGTTATTTTCTTAAGTAATTATTTTACTTCGGTAGTTGTTATATTTATTGATATTTCATTTGTTTCTGAAATATAAACCTGTTTCATGATTTTTGTTACCATAATCCAAACAGCACGGTACAATTTAGACGGGCTGAGGTGATAAAGGTTGGGGTGGGGATTGGGGGGGGGGGGGGGGGTGAGGTCAGAAGCTCCCTCGCTACGCCACTGTAGATGACTAAACTGTACTTACATTTTCCGCTCAGCGTCCTTTTTTGAAGGAACTTTTTGAATTTTGGCTTGTATAAGCATGGTAAGGGAGGCAAGTTA